>JAFVLL020041631.1:0-17841 GCA_021397915.2 Tor tambroides | reverse complement strand
GCGAGGCTGTCAGGTAAATTAGATCTGAAAGCTGACAATTTCTGACCATATTTCCTTGATTATTTCGAACAAATGCACACCAGCCGCTCTAAGGAGATTAAAGTGACATAAAAGTCTCAAGTGGGAGGAGGGAGGGCAGAGAATCCAGGTCACCCCCATTTGTCCCCCTGCCTGACAGCAGCTATATCGCTATCCAATCCAATAAAAATCCCCCCTCCTTTTGCTTTAATTAATTTTACAGCTAGCTTGCTTAATTACTTTCAATCAAAATCCTCTTGCCATCACAAAATTAGAAATGGTTCAACTCCATTAGTCTAAATTCTTCATTTACATACACAAAGACTGTCAGCTCTTGCTAAGCAAACGGCCTCTCGCCTGATGAGATTGTTTTTTTTTCTTTCCCTTCACTCTATCTCTCTCTCCCTGCCCTGCCTCTCTCTCTCTCTCTGTCTCTATCACTGTCTTTCTCTAATCATAAACATGTTCAGTGTTAAAGGAGTGGTGGGGATGTCCAAAACTAACTTTCAAAACTGACTAGAAGGTAGGTTGCCTGTACGACTAGTCGACTAATCAGAAGTTCTATATAATTAGATTGATTTCAGGTTCACCTGATCTCTCTAAGGGGGCATAAGATGAGAAGAGCTTGACAGAGTGCAATGGAATAAGAATGGAGGGGTCTTGAGAAGCATTTTTATAATTAGAACTATTTTTAACTTAAAAATACACTCAAACAAATTAGAAAATTTAATTATCAAAATAAAAAATAAATAAATAAATAGAAAAAAATAAAGTTAGTCAACCTCACCTTTCAACTAGTGAAATGTCCTTTGTGAATTATTGAGAATTATTCATAAAATCTTATGTTCGTTATGGTTCAATATTTTCAAAATCAAAATTCTATCTCAAATAAATGTTCTTTTGATTACTATATTTAACAAAGAATCCTGAAAAAAAAATCACAAAATACTAAGCAGCATGAAAGTTTTCAACATTCATAATAATAGAAATACATTTTTAAATATGTTAACATATAAAAGTTATTTTGAACTGAAAGCTTTCCACAATATTACTTTATATTATATCATATTATTTATTGATCAAATCATTGCAGCCTTAGTGAGCATCAGACTTCTTTCCACTTGACATTAAAGTTATAACAGGCCTGCACAAAAAAGTTCAGTAAATCAGTCATTTTGCAACTTTTCACTTCTTGTTCCCTACCGGCAAAAACTGAATATGCACAAAAATCTTTAACCAAAACATACTCTTTAAACAGGAACAAAAAATCCACCTCAAACCGAAACAAACACTGCAGCAAGTCACACTGTAAATAAATAAATAAATCTAAACTTTTTATTCATTTTCACTAAACCTGTCAACCTGAGGTTATGGGTTTATTGCATTTCACAGTTTTTACTGAAAAATGTAGTAAGATTAATGTAAGGAAACATTGTTATAACGATTTTTTGAATAGACAGTTGGCAGAATAAGGCAGTGCAGTACGGTGTGCACTAGTACACCCAACCTGGGTCTCTTGCCTTTTAGGACGGGGCCACACAAGCAGCCATCAACTACCGTAGTTTCGACGTGATATTCAGAGGCCACACAATAATTTCCACTGGTGACGCGTCCTCTCCATCACACTCAGTGCCCAAGGCCTGGACATCAACAGGAATTAAGGACATGCAGACACAGTTAGTGGGCTGGCCATGGAATCTACCCCCAGCCTTGCTCAAATAACTAGGGCCCTGTAATAATGACAAAATCAAAGCAGGCCCTCGCTGGTGCTATGGACGTCCCCAAGCATCACCACTCAACCCTGATATCCACACACACGCACAGACACACAAAGTGCTGACTCTCGCATGGCACGTTGTTTTGTTTGCCCTCACTTTCCTTGACCAGACGCATACAAAGCCGCAAACACTCACTAACTGGGATGAGCTTTGATCTGTTGTCTACACGCTAAACATATTATCTTTCAGCTGCTCGCCTCTCGCGCTGTCCTCGCTGGTGATGATGCAGAGAGAAAGTGACTTTGGAAAAGACTTATTTGCAGGGTTTCATTTCAGAAGGTTCGTGACGCTTACGAAATCAGGCCAAGGAGCTGCAACTGTTTCCTATTTGGATGTCCTGACTGGGACATAAAACCCAGGTATGGGAAATTTAAAGCCAACCTGTACCGCTCCATCATGTCCTTATTATTTTGCCCCAAATCATAATTAATTATCAACTCCAGATGGATAAAATCAGCATTTTTTCCTCATTTAAGATCCTGTTTTGCTCATAAATATGTGTAAAAAGGAAACTTTTGAAACTTTTCATTTACAATATCAGGAGACAGTGATGGAGGAAGACCCTGAAGGAGGGGGGCACTGGGTCTCTGTTGGCTGGCTGGTGTTGAGCAGCAGTTCTGCATCCTTCAGAGCGCCAGCAGTGCTTCTTTACCAGCCCTGCTCACTTGGGCTTAGCTAATTCTGTCACTTCGCTCCACGCTGCCCACGCTGAGCCTCTTTAAACAGCTCCGCTGCACCTCCGCTGCTTCCACTCTCCTGCGCTCCTCCTTAACGAGGGGTCGCTCGTACCAGCGGAACAGCAAGTGGGAGCAGCGCCCTGATCATAGACCACCAGTCCACTTTAGCAGAGCTAAATAACCTGTCTGTCTGTCACTGGCTTTCCTCTCTGCTCATGCAAATCTACACCATGCTGCAGGGCATATTTTTTTGGGACAAATACTATATATAGAGAGCATTAAAGAGTATTGTATATATAGATACAGAATTTACATCTAAATGTTTCTAAATGTAAATAAAATATAAAAGTTTAATATGATATAAATATAAAATAATTATTTTTAAGAACTGATAAAATGTAAATGTGTAGCTTCATTGCTAAATACAACGTAAGTCGCTTTGAATAAAAGCACCAAAATGCATAAATGCATAATTATAATGCATTTAATAAAAAAAAATATATATATAATATAAATAAAAATCATCACTGTTCCTAACAAAATGGGTGGTAAAAAAAACAAAACAATATACAGTATGATATGGCAGCTGAACAAATTTCTATTGTATTATTGTAAGATTGTGGAACACAGCGTGTTGAGAAATAATTGTTATTCCAAAGAAAGATTATAAAATATGATTACATTCAAATCATGCAGTGACACCACACGCTGCAAAATAACAGCACAAAGGCACATTCATTACACGCACAAAACAGCATAAAGACAGAAACATAAACAGTGAACTGGAGAACTGTCCCCTCATTGTTCATCTGACTGCACATACATAGAAAAACAGTGTTTTCCCTTTATCCAATTATTTAATGAGAAAGGGAATTTGCCCCGATTCCCTCATTTTACAATGTATGACATGCTATACTACACAAAACAAACACACGAGGAAAAAAAATCAAAGTTTAAACACCAGGCTTTCCCTTTAAATTTCCCAGACACTCATTGTTCGGAAGAGTTTCGGATGATTTTAGCCGTGATTTAATGTAGCTTGTTAAAAAGTGATGATGTCAGCACAATAGAGGAGCCTCTAAATCCACCACATTCACCCAAAATGCCTCGATGAGATAATCACGGGTGACGTCTGCGAAAACACTTATTATATTCGCCCATCGCCTGGCTGAAGCTGCTAAAACTCATCAGCGTTATTCCCTATTTCTCTCTGGGAACGAGGAGGGGGAAAAAAGATGATCTGAACTTTGAGGGAAAACTAGTTTCTTTTTTTTCTTTTTAAAGGGACAGGGCTTTTTCTATGAAGAAATGGGCTGCTTTATTGCTTACTGAACATATTCGTCAGATTTTCTGTGAACAATCACACAACTTAATTTCCTGTTATAAACAGGTTGTTTTTCTGAATGCTAATGCAGGAATGCTGAATCTTAGGCACTTGTCCCTGTTCTTGTGCACATGGGCTTTACCAAAGTCCCATAAAAGGCTTGGAGCTGACAACTCAGCACTAGAGATAAGAAAAGGATCAACCTGAGCCTTTCTCATAGCTTAATTTATTTTAAATCCCGGCTCTACTTACCTAGCGCAGGCCAGCAGCCATTGTCCACCTAAACCTAGAGAAATGAATCGCTGCTTCAGTGTGGCACCTCTAAGAAACTAGTCAGGTATTTATATGTATACGTCGATAATCTCACTACATTCTGAGTTGTGAGTCTGTTGGGTCGAGGGCAGCGGCTCCCTGTAGTGTAAGTTAATAATGAGCGGCTCTTCGGCAGTATGTGATGTGGAGGTGAGGTCCTAATCCTCCGGCTTGCCCCCACGGGGTCAGGCCTCCACCCGGCCCCTGTTTATCATCGGCAAGAGCCGCGTGGTCGAGGGAGGGGAAGCGCAAGGCACTCGGGCCGCTCACGTCAGACAGGATATCTTCTCCGATGCGCCAGCACTTTAACCCGGCCTGTTATTAAAACTCTAATCTGTTAAACATGTCAATGTTAGCACTTTTAGCGTGATTAATAAAGCGAGACATAAAGCGAGACTCCAGAGTGCTGCGCAGGCCTTTCTGTTGCCTTGGGTTGTTTTGTTTCATGCGTTTCTTTTGTTTGATTTAAATTCTTTTTTTTATTTTGCCTCATAAACGGTTTGAATTATCTACTCACACATACAGAATTCTCCAAACATTTTCTTTTGGTATACGCCTCATGTCAATCAGCTTTTGAACCTGAAACCAAAAATTTATTACTCTGAAAGATAAGTATTCGACGCTAACTGAGACATATATCTTCAGGAAGCTAACTCGAAAAAAGGTTTCCAAGATGCTAGTATCAAATTGGCTTTATAGAATGTGAAACAGTGTATGTGCTTGCAGAGAAAATAGGGTGATGCACAGCAATGGTACTGAGGCAGAGGGGGAGACTTAAAGGATGTGATTTATCTGAGCTTGATTGCGTGTTAATCGAGGTTACGTGTATTAAGTGGAATCTAATTGGAACAGACACTGGCAGCCTGACAGATCGACATGATGCAGATGGATTGAGAGAGAGAGAGAGAGAGAGAGAGAGAGAGGGTGAGAGAGTGAGAGAAAAAGAGAAAGCAAGAGAGGGACAGCAGTGAAGCAAATATGAAACTACTAAGAGGTGCTTTCCAAAAAGAAACACAGGAATTTGTACTTAACCTACTGGAGTTACATTTAAAGAGTCAAAAACTTCAATGACATTAGAATATACTTTAATTACAGTTATTGTAAATTAACTATGTGCGCTGTAAAGAAATCAAATCAAAATGTAACTTCCTTGCATGATGACATCACAAAGGCCACTAGGGATATATTACACCCACTTTTTATCATCCAATCACCTCTCAATGGACAAAATAGAAATTTTTTACTCACAGAATGTCCTGTTTACATTTAAAAATGAATCACATTACAGAAGTAAAATGCTTATTTACATTGATTTTAAAAGGATATCTTTATACCACTAAGAATTAGGAATATCACAGTAATTTGTTTTATGAGTGCGTAGCAAGTTCTCTGGCCCTTCTAGAAGACACAACTGCACCACTCCATTCTGGCATGTGCACTGCACCGCCTCAGTTGCCACAAACATTCATTTATGCTTTATTGGAAACAAGGGGAAAAAATATCCTCCCCTTCAAAAAAAAAAGAAAAAGGCCCAGCTGCTCCAGTACATCTCACCTCTGGGAGCCAACTGCCCATGTGCACTCAACTCACCAGCTTTTTCTATCCCAGAAGACAACTGGTTTGAAGGCCCTTGCTTTAAATCTGAAGCATTCACCCTATGACTGAGTGCCCTTTGCAACATTAGTCAAAAAAAAGGCACAAGAGCCACACCTGTTGTGCCAAACAACTGCTCTCTGACAGGCTACACAAACACATAACAAATTATACCAACAGAAAAGGAGGGGGTGAAAAATATCTGTAGCCGCATGCCAAATGCCGATCGGGAGGAGGTGACTTTAAGGTTTCTCTCTCAAATGAGCGTGTGGACACAAGCCTGTTAACAGACATCGATTCCATCGGGTCTTGGACTCAGAAATGTCATTTGTAGTCATCTTTTATCACAACTGTGTTCAATAACAGGCCTGCGTTATTAACAGCAGCACATACCCGTCGTGGATGACTGTGTCCATTCGCGTCCCTTCATTTTGCACTCGTTCTTGCATGATAATTACACAACTGATGATGTGAATGATATCATTTTGTGCTGTAATCTCAGATTATTTCACGTTCAGTCGACCCAAAATCAAAAAAAAAAAAAAAAAAAAAATTGCTTAATTGCTTAGTTGTAGATTATGATTATGGTGCATGTAGGTGGACAAACATTGAAAATAATGTTACATATATTTATATATATGCTCCAAATTTCACACTTAATTAATTGTGGTATTGTTTATTTGTAAACATTTAATAGCAATTTCTGAGTAAAAGTAAATCCTACAAAATTTTTTTTTTTTGTTTAGATTTTTAAAACATTTGGTCAAATTGTAAATTAAAATAAAGATAACTGTTTTACATTTTATCCAAATTTACTTCAGTCTTATAAATATGTCAGTCTTTCTAATCCTGGGAATCAAACCCAGGGAACGTTGGTGTTGGTGTTTTACCGGACCACACAAAAGTATCCGAAAGCCAAACGGCATTGTTTAGTGAAGACTCGAGAGAATAAACCCTCACTCATCAACACAAAATGCTCAAATCACTCTCGACACAGTCCCGTCACAGTGCTGAGACAAGGGACTGAGCTACTCCTCTCCTCCTTTGATTTGATGCATGCTGACTGTTACACTAATGGCATTAATAAGGACAAAATTACTATTTTGAAACACTGACTTTTCATCTTCCTAATCTGTCTGGCCATGTGCCTGCCCCCAGCCCTCCATTACGGGACCTGGGGACGGGTAGCCTTCGCATTGCTCGGTATGCCATGCAAATTGATTGCAACATTTTGAGAGGCCAAGAAGACTATGATCATTGAAATTTGACCCTCAGCTATTTTTAAGTGTTTGATTGAGATAGCAACTCATCCAGTTCAGCCCAGATTGTCCAGATAAGATTTCTCTTACTCTGGATATTCTTCTTACGTGTGGCAGAGGCCAGCACAACCGTGCACTTGGCTTGGAAAATACAGAAATATGCAGAAATGTAGAACAGAAATAAAGAAATATGGATATATATGTATTGTAATGTGCAAAGGGTGGGCTGGTCATGCTCTGCTAGGCTTTGAGCTCTAACATTGAGAGAAATGACACAGTATGATCAAGGACATGAATTGCTCATTGATTTTTAGCGCCAGCTTAACTATCCATTCCAATTGATTTTAGCCCGGCCGGGTTATGCGAGTTATGGCACTTTTAATGCATCTTCTGTATGGCGGCTCACTACTGACAGAGAACAAATTTCCAAGCGCACAGGAGGCAGAAAAAATGTTGATATGTTAAACAACTTGCCAAAACATGTGAGCTGTTTTCTCTCTATCTTTTCTCTCTCTTTAGCCCTCTCTCGCCCAGTTCCTGGTTGGGAAATATGCACATCATAAAAAGTGTACTTCAGTCTCTAATTATTGGGATATGTCAGTATTTTCACCTGAGAAAACCTTTGCTGATTACAAAATAGAGGCAAAGTGATATAAGTCTGCCGAAATGTTAATTACAGCACATAGCTGCTCTTTGTGAGCCAGTGAGAAAGTGCAGAACATTCTAGGTGCACAGGAACCAAATAAAACCTTTACTGCCTCAACATGCACACCACATACAGTATACATTTCAGGCTGAGAATATACAGAGCCTGCTTACCAGAAGTGAATCAAGTTTCCACCAAACATGTACAGAGAATGTGGCCAAAACTTATGTGAAAATGCAAAATATTCTACATGAAAACAGCATTTTTCTATTGTTCTAATTTACTATGAATCCAGTCTATTATTCTTAGCCACAATCATGAAATAAACTCAATTTCGTGGATGATTCTTGATGTATCTCTTCTCTATCAGTGGTATTATATCATTTGCATCAATTATTAATTAAGCCTGGGTTTAGTGAAATAAGAGATAATGTGAGACATGTGATCCAATAGATGGGCTAAATGTCATCTGTCACAGAGAAACACGTTAAAATAGAGGCTCACTTTCCTGTGCGGGCTCAGCTTTCACCCTGGGGAGGGGAGATTTCTTTTACTTCTGCAAAATACCACTTTCAAATATCACAAAGTCTATTACGGAGCACTCATTTCAGCCCCATTGGTTCAAGCACCTATTAAGTTCGAAGGATATTTCGTTCTGTTTTCAAGTAGGGTCAGATTACAGACCGAACTGAAACCCTAAATTTCAGAACTAACATCTTCCCTTCTCTCGTCCCACCTGAGACATCATACCTTTTCATTTCCCATACTACACCAGTGGCCTCATGAGACAGGTTTAATGCGGATTTCAGCGCAAATGGGACGTGGCGAGTGTCTTTCCTGCGCGGTGAGTGGAAGTAGCCACCAGCGCTGTGTCTATAAGAGTGTCAGAGTGTGTGGGTTAGGATGAAAGACAGGCTCCCTGTTAAAGCTGCGAGAGCTTTCAGCCATGCACTTGTTTCTCTCGGCCTCATTCATGCTGTGGCCGTTGAGAGCAAACTGCACATTGATTCATTTCCAAAGGATGACAGGCTGTATGTGGGGAACACGCTTTAAATGTGCTATATATGATGTCAGTGAAAACAGAAGTTAGATAAAACTGACAAAACCTCCACACACCCACACAAACACATGCATACATGTAAATAATCATTTAAATAATGCAATATAAAATGATGGAATTAAATTATTAATATAATTAATCATTTTGATATACATATAGTGCATACTAAGCTAGAGTATTTATATTACAAGCTTTAGTAATTATAGTTACCTTAATTTAAAACAATAGAAGTTGATAGAAGTAAATGTGTGCAAAACAGTAGACTCTTAAAATATTTGCAATGCTTGAAATATCTAAGACATTGTACCTTCTTTTAAAACGGCAATTTAAATACTTAAATGTATTTAATGACAGTGTACAATAACTATGGTCTTTCTATCGCTCTGTTCTTTCACAGGCACACACACATTTTCTGAAAATACAAACAGCTACAAAAAAAACACGAACGCCCTCCAGCATTATTGACGAAGTGATAATTCTCATTTGAAAACACGACTTCACACTTGTGCATGTGCTTTGCATGACAGCATAATTACAATATTTCACTTTTCCTGTTGATTCTCTCTATTTGTGCACAGCAATGATAGAGCTAGCACAAACCGTCTGCCAGTTACAACAGCAATGAGACACGTCATGGAAAACTTTATGATCTCATGTTCCTGTTAATCAAGGTTTGAAAAAAGCGAAGTCCTTCACTCCTATTTACCTAAACCAGCTCATTTTGTGTAGCATTATTTTATGGGTTTGTTGTTCTAGCGTGAGGTATTATAACTTTGCATTCTTTCCCAAGGTCAGCTGCTGGCGTGACACACACAATATTTGCTTATGGGGCTTTTCAGGTCAGTTCTATTATATTTACATCAAATAATTTTTGATAAGGGATGTAAAAGACCTATAAAACTGTACCATAAATGGGAGAGGTGTAGTTGAGAAAAAAGTACAAAAGATCAACAGGTTTATTTTTTCCTTTTTTTTTTATCTTTGACACGTTGACATTTTTGCGCTGAACCTTGCCGAGCAATGCACCTAAACTAGGCCAACAAAGTGGGCACCAGCTCTTGTTTCTGCCCAAAGTACCTGTCTCTTATCTCTACAGCTCTATAATCACTTAACAAAGACTCGGGCATTTGCACAAATTAAAACATCAATAATGCACGAGTGCTTTTCAGTTTCTGCCACACACACCCCATTGCTGGGGCAGCAGCACTCTCTCAAAATGTGCCACGCTCTCGCCCCGAGAGACCTCAAATCCAGTACCAACCCACACCCCCTTGACTCGGGAGGGGGGAATTAAATGCAATAGACGATTGGGGGAGGGCTTATTTTTTAAGAATGAGGGAAAGTGGCGCTTCAGTGTAAACAGCCAACACCCTTGAGTGGCGTACTTCCATAAACAACATCACCACGGCATGGCCACCGTTTGTCATTAGCGGTCTCGCTGCGAACACAGACACAGCTTTAATTCAGGCCTGGGATTTTGCCCTATCTTTACATATCTAAATCGGCAAAGGCTAGTCTCTTATTTACAGGGATGAGAGCGACCAAACCATCATAGTGAGATGAAATATTGCATGTTAAATATGCATAAAAGGGGTCAAAACAAGTCCACTATGGGAGAAAAGGAAGCGAGGAAGGGTGGAGGAGAAAACATTAAAACTTAAAGGGTCCGAAGACGGAACCAGGAGGTGTTCCATATGAGACGGTCCATTAGGACATGAATCTTGTCCCCCGTCTTCACATACTATCCACATACCTCCCAGAATGTATAGTCTATACCTTAAATAGGAGATAACCATTCAAATACTGCAGGATTTGTAATGTGTGTGCTTGAGCCAAATGTGCATGTTTGTGAACATTAAACACATTCCTTTTACGGGCAAAAAGATGTCAAAGACAGACCAACTCATAGAGATTCACATACACACACAGGCTTTTAAGCTGACGCATTACAATTAAGTTGCTTTATTTTTCCCAAGTATAATATTTTATCTTTTTTTTCTAAACAGATTATTTCATGTTCAGAGCTAGTTTATCATTATTCCCTAGTTTTTTCTCTCTTCCCAACCGTTACCCTTGCAAACAATCCCCTTGTTAGCAAACTGTTAAGACAGGCGCTTGGTACACAAATTGCGCTCGACCAAGCGAATTTGTTTTGCAAGGATGACCTGTTTAATCATCTC
Organism: Tor tambroides; assembly: GCA_021397915.2. Lineage (NCBI taxonomy): Eukaryota > Metazoa > Chordata > Actinopteri > Cypriniformes > Cyprinidae > Tor > Tor tambroides. The sequence continues at coordinate 6,994 of JAFVLL020041631.1, read as the reverse complement.
ATTTTCTTTTGCGGACGTTTATTCATCTGGTTTCCACGGTTACAGAGAACATTAAGGGGCTACAGTAATAAGGCTGGAGAGTCAAACAGGTAATAAAAAAATTAACGCCATTTTCCAGCAGCCAAGGACGGTCTCTGAAATGAATCAGGGGAGAGGGGAGTGCACACGCAGGTGAAGAGGGGCCTCCAATATTTCCAAACAATTAAGGGCCGGGCGGGTTATTTCACTCTGTACAGAAGCTCAGATGGGCGTCCAATGGACACGACACTTTTAGAACAATCAGTGCTCGGCTGTTTTAAAGTCATAATGTTCCCTTATTTATCGTGATACGCTGATTACTTATCAAGACAATCAAATCCATCTGAATTATGATTATTAAAATTTCCTCCCTCCATTCTAAGATAAGATTACGGTTAGTTGCAAAAATGCAGTTATAGAGACGTGTTGTAAAACTATAGATTAAAAAAAAAAAATACAAAAACAATAAAAAATAAAAAATCAATCTATGTATTTAGATGAAATATATAAATATATATATATTTTATCTGTATCACAAAGACTGTGTAAAATATGTTTTTGGAAATTATGTTTGGCCCTTTTTTAAAGCCTTCCAAATCACTACAGAAGGTAATGTCTCTCTCTCTCACCCTCGACTTTGACAAATGTTGCCCCTTTGTACCAACCAATGAGTCTGACTATAAGCCAAATATAGAAAATTCCGGCACAATAAGCAGGACAGGTGTTGGAGCCCCTCTGAAAGGGTCTGGGCTCAGTAAGTGAGACTAACAAAATCCAAATATGGTATTCAAGGATAGCAGCGTACAGGCAAAATAAACAAGCCATTAGCATTCTCTATCTCTCCTCTACCTGCCTTATGCTTTCACACAATCCACACATACCAGGGATCTACACCACAGATTGCATAATGTAAGGCATAAAAGAAAAAAAAAGTGGCAAAAAAACTCCGGGCAGACTTGAACAGGTATTTTCATTCTGTTTCTGCTGGTTGTGCAAGCCATAACATGGCATTTGTCGTGGTCTGCGCAGTGCTGGAAAATATCTAAATCATGCTGGAACACTATTTAATGAAGGCTGCTTTCAACAACCTAACATGCCCTTTCATTCATTACTCAGTGTGTATGAATAGATGGACATAAAATTGCACAAATAACAGCACACAAGCCTGGCGTCAGGTGGCTTGTTTGCTACATAGCTTGCACGGGGTTTGACTCATTTCGTAAGTTGGTCGTTCCAAAAATATACAGTGGCCACAAAAAAGTGTTTGGATCCTTTATGACACTTAAAATGTGTGAATGTCATTGCATTAGATAAAAAATATAAAACCAAATGGAATCTGCAAACAAATGATGCTAGAGATTTTCTTAGCGCTAACTTCACTTTTCTGAGACATTTTTGGAATTACTTTTAACCAACTGGTATCAAGGTGATTTTTAGTCAACGTATGAAGTCAGTTCCCCTCAAGATCACACAGGTTTCCTAGCAAAGTAACCACAAGTGTAGTTTATCACTTTAATTATAGATACAGAAAGTGTACAAATACTTTATTTTTGAACAATTTTTCAATATACAAAACAAAATAGTGTTTTAAAATAAACAAGCCATTAGCATTCATTAGCATTTGAAACGTAATAGGCATTTAAAAAAAGTGATTATTCTACCTATAAAATAAAAGCCACTTTTTCAGTGCTTTGATATACATGCATGCATGCATATTTAAAATGCACAAGATTTAATTTAATATTTTGTTATCCAAGGCACAGTCATTCAGACAATTTGAAGTGAGTATAAAATATAAATAAAATATTTATAAAAGTAATTATATTAAAATTGAATTTTTTTTTAATATATTTATCAAAATAAAAAAGAAAAGAAAACTAAAAAATGAATAATTAAATAATAAGTAAAACAAAAATTGATGCAAACATTTTTTTTCTTTAGCTATATGCTTGTTAGAATTCAAGTTGAAGCAATTTAAGGATGCCAAATCCACACCTGTCATCCAGACAGGCGGTCAGCTTCTCATACAGACCAAGGGTATGAAGTAGGACACAGACTACAGAGACATCTTAGCCTCCCCCTTTTGGTCTTAACACAAGTCTGGGGCCGGGACAGAACAGCCTTGAGTCCCAAAACTTCTCTTGTAAAGGCAGAAATCCCCGAAAGTGGACACACAGAAGAGTCTAAAAAAGCTCTAAGCTCTAACCATGAGACCGCCAACTGCTCTGTTAACAGCCTCTTAACAGGTGTGGGTCCAAGAACCATGTAATCCTATCAAGTTACAGAGTTTAAAAAAAAATTCAGTCAAACAGCAAACTCCCAAGCCCCCTTTTGCTCTCTCTTGTTCTCTCTCTCTGCTCGGTTTAGTGTGTAGGCTGTGACAGAACGCAACAGCTGGGCTTCAGATTTATCATGTACAGACTGTAATTATTGCTGCTGCTGCCTGCTACTGACCCAAGTGAATAGAATGTCACAGGCAAAAGCACACACAACCAGAGGATTCACGGCAGGGGAGGTTTCGAACGCAAGCACCCCTGTTTGCAGTCAATTACCAGAGAGGACAGGATATCAGCTCTGTGGCTCTCTAATGCAAACAATCTCTGAGGAAAAAAGGCAACAGGGAAGACGTTCATTTCCCTTGCTTATCGTTGGGAGAATAAAAAATAAAAAATAAAAAAAGTCAGCAAATAAGTGAATATTTTCAGGACTGAGTAGATGAGAGGGAACTTGCTAGTTCCACACGATAAACTTTGAGAGGTGAATGCAACATGCACACGGCGTAGAGATTTGACATAAGACCACCGGAAAAGCAACGCTCGAATCTTATCGCCAGCTCCACCCCATGTGACCTGTGTGTTTGGGTCCGAGATAAGGAGCTAAAGACTGCTAGCGCACAGACAAACCATCCATCAGCTAACCATCCAATCGGTCCCTTAACTGCAATCCAGCTGCCGTTCTCTGCTCCTGCCAGACTAAAGGAACTCGTCAGAGTGGCTGAAGCCTGTAGCTGCACTCAGCCGTCAAGAGCGGGTCGCGGTAGCCTCTCTAACAACCCTGCTTGAAACCTGCCTACAGGGTTGTTCACACCTTAAAGACCCCTGCCACATTTAAAAGGATTAGTCGCCACATTTTGTACCGGCTTAATCTTCCTTTCAGACAGCATAATAAGGGAGCGCCGATAAGCGGAGCATGCAAATTTCATTCGAGGCCATTGGAGCTCAAGCTTTCAGACAAACAGACTAAAGTCTTCCACACTGTGCTAATTGCTTCTTCATATTCTTCTTTTTCCCTCTTATATGCCGTATCAGCTGCCGCAGATTATTTGTCTCCCCCACTTTGCATGAAATTAGAACTTCATGTGGAAGATCATAAACGTGAAATGAAGCCATTCTGCGAGGCCCTGCACGCAGAGGAAAATCTTTCCACAACTTTTCTAACCATATGTGCCAAAACAAGAAAACTCCATGTTGTGTCTGCACCGAGGGGGAGAAAATGGATCATGAAATTCTCAATCGTGTGGCACATTTGTTGCAAAAGGTGAGGTAGATAGCGCGAGATAGCAGCACTATGAGAAGCTTTTTTTTGCGAGATGCAAAACTTAAACCACAAGCCCTGTGAAGCACCAGTACCTTGATAGTAATTCCTTTTTTCTCTCTTTGTACAGTTGACTTTTGTTTTACTGAAAATGACACCACAACTCACCTGAACTTTACGTTCATAACTGGATTTGCTTACAGCCAGGGAAATTGCATTCTTGGAAATTGTATCATTACTCAAACAATATTCCAGCTTACTCACGAAGACGTAATACTGTGATGTATTTGTTTACATTAATATGGAAAACCTTATCTAGTATTATCCTATTTTTTTTTTTTTTAAATTATTTAATATACTATTTAATATATTACATAATAATTTATATATACTATACAGCAAAATTATACAATTACAAAAACTGCATATTTTAAGCATATAAAACACAGGATATTTGTGATCAATTTATTATTCCACAACCTTTTCTAGCACAGTATCAATTAGACCATTTCTGTGTATAAGTGACAGAAAGGTTTTGAAGTTTTAATTAGGGTCTGGTGTCTGCATGAATGCACAGGAGGAGAGGAGAGGAGAGGAGAAGAGAGACCTCATAAGCATCACGTTCACATGCCTAGAGATTGATCCGTTCCTGTATTAGCCTCCGTTATCGTTTGCCCGACTGTGAGCTCGGGGACTGTTGGGGTATTAGGATGACAAAGTTCATTTTGATGGTGGGGGGCCGGTGACTGATCAGGAAACTCAAGCTAGACTCAGTCGCCCTCTCTCTGTCTTTGCTAGCCTCTCTCATTCACAGAAATATATACAATGAAACAAGTAAATACAAGTACATCTACTAAAGCAGATAAATCTACAGTAAATTGTACTGATTATTGTAAATAATAAACTACACTATTAATAAATATTAACTTTGATAATTAAACTGTGATAAAAACTGCATTTTGTGTAAAAAAAAAATAATGTATGAGTTATATGAATACAACATCTAAATAAATACAGCTACATATAAATAATTTAGTAAATTTAATTTTTTAATATGTAAAAAACCCTACAAATTAAGAAAAACATTTTTGTTTTAATTCAAGTGATTTTTGTTTCAAATGACTCAAAATGTACAATGCACAAAATGCATTTCAGATGTCCTTCTAAAAGGAGCTCACCTTTCTTCTGTGTCATCTGTGCGTGTCATCAATTATAGATTAGAATTTAAAGAATATGCATGAGTTGACATGGCAACACTGATCACCCCTTCACTAAAGCGCGCTCTTGCCGCTCTCAGCGGTCGGGTGTGCCAGGGGTCCCTCAGGAAAAATAAGCATAAAAGGGGTTAAATGTGATGCCTAGCATCCTCTCCCCCTTTAATGTCCCCCCTTCTGAATGTACTTCAAAACTCTGTTAATCTACGGCACACAACATTCCCATTAGCATAGCCCAGCCCCCTCATAAAAATTCCAGCTAGTTTAATTAAAAAATGTAAATTTACTGTCATCCGAAGAGCTGCAGAATTAGGACAGCAACAGCCTTTTTTATTGCTTAAGACATCAAATTGATTCGGTTGTTGCTAAATTGTGATAAAGGTTATTGAGGGCTGCAGACCTTGGGTTGTTTTTTCCTCCTCATTTGATCCTATTTTGCAGATGAGTGGTAAAGGTGCTCAGAGTGGACAGAGGCTAAAACTGCTTTCACTCGCACAGAAGAAAAAAAAAACTACTGGAGTAATAAAATAACTCCAGTCATCTGAACAGAGGGCATGCAGCAAAATGACAATGATTAAAAAAAAAATTCTCGGGTGTGTCTCATTTAGAATAAGAATAAGACCGAAAGCAAATTGTGATCTTGTAAAAAAAAAAAAATGTTTCTGATAAATATGACGTAAATAATCTGAAGCCAATTCTGAAAGTTCAAGAGATGCTCTTTAAAAGAAGCCACAATGGCATTTATTTTCACTTAGTTTAATTTCATCTTTCACCATTTATCATTTAGAACAAAAAATTTTCATTAGTGTCAAGAAAAAAAATCTTTCTTGCCTGAGGGCAACAAGACATGAACATATCGCATCAAAAACTCACTAAAATTATTGATTGATTTTTCAGTTATGACAAAACCTACTTTTGGCACCGGAAAAAAATCACTGATGTATGTGTGTGTTTATTTTCCAAGCTAAAAACCAAATCGTAGTTATTGACTAGTTCAACAACCAGTCCTATTACAAAACTAAAAAAGAGAATTGTAAAAATATGTTTTTTTTTAAATATAAAATATTAATATATCTATTTTTTATATAAATAAACATATAGCAGTTACACACCACAATACATAATTAAATAAGTGTCAAAGTGACGTCTAAAACTCTACCTAAACAGCATCGAGTGAAACACATCGAAAGCCAAGCAAACAAGTGTGTGAATAAACACTACAATTCTGGCCTAAATTAAAATTATGTAAAAAAAAACAAAACAAAAAAAACAAATACGTCTAATTTTCCAGGAACTCTATTTAAGACTAAACTGAAATAGAAATCCAACAAACTCAAACCACACATTACAAACTATGCTAAAACAGCAGTGTTTATTTCAGGAACATATTGTCATTTCTGATTTTATAATAATAATATCTAAAGCTCCAAAATCCGGATTATTTGGTGATGAAATTAGAAAATAGGATGGGACAGTATGACTGATATCAATTTCATTATATCCCTAAACGGAGGAACAAGGAAAACGGAGAGGGATATCATTTGTTCTGTGTGCCCTTACATGTGTCAAAACAACCTTACTACAGCATTTTGTTTACTCAGTCCCCTTGGCAACAAACCCCTAGGCCACAGCAGTCACTTCACTAATATTTTTACATGCCTATGTACGTTTATACCACATCGGTGCTTCCATAAAGTTATATCAGCATCAACAAAAAAAAAAATCCCCTGAACTCAGACAAACACGACTGCTTTAATAAACACAGATATATGAGTTTCAAACGTCACTGAACGCCTGTAGGTAAGAGTGATGCACTGTGTCTAAATAACAAATAAACTTGACTGCTTCCAGGTTTAAAATGAAAGTAGTCTACTTAAATTCTTCCCCTCCTGAGAGGCATGAGTAAAGTAAGAAAAGAAAACACGGGATTCAGGGACAGAGTGATCATATTAAACACTGCCATCTTCTCAGGGCTTGTCGCACAGTTATAAATAAAGGTACAGTAAACTCACAGCGACGATACGCGGCACTCAAAACAAGAGCAACTTCCCTGTTCGAGAAATATTTTATATTAAAACACTCACCTATGGACACACACACACACACACACACACACACACACAGAAAGGTTAGAGAGGAGGGTCACTTACCATATTCAGGGTAGTCGAAGTTAAATCCTGTCAAGCATGTAACTTTCATAATATTACTGAACTCTGTTTGAAAATCAT
>JAFVLL020041630.1:36124-72845 GCA_021397915.2 Tor tambroides | reverse complement strand
TCTGATGATCATGATTGGAAGAGTGTTGCACAGCTAATACCTGCACTAATCCTTATTTAAGCTACAATCTGCTGCGCTACATAACATAAAGAGCAGCTAAAATGAATACAATTCCATCCTGAATAGACCAAACAGTGTTATTTTCATTAAGTCAATCTTATTACAATACACCACAGTTCAGGTGAATTCGTATTCATATTAAAATGACAAATGTCTATTACAGGTTCTGCACACATTCATTTTTACAAGGTCTACTTCTTTAAAATCCGCATGGGCTTAGAAACACATTAAACATGAAGCTTTACTTTGCTTTCAATAATTATCATTATTATTCTCTTATTCACAATTTCTCTTATATACAGTTTTACGATCCAGTTATATTTAATACATGTATTGTAACTGATTTTTTTTTTGATGTTTGTAGAATCTATTGATTCTCCAAGTTTATTTTAAGAGTTTGTTCTGAAGTACTTCCCACTAAAATAAATGTAATACTAACGGCAAAATCATTTAATGAGCTTTTTTTGAACAGACAACCCTAACATATTTAAATAGATAAAATCGTTGGTTTGTAACAGAGCTGCTGTGTCTTTATGTGTGTATGTGAGTGAGTGTGTATTTGTGCGTATGTGCATTGCCTTCCTTTGACTGCAAGAATGCAACACACATGTGGTTTTACTTCTGCAAAACTAATGCATAAACATCAGAAAAATATCAGAATGACCTTTACCACATCTGTTTTCTCTTTTGTCCCCCAAAATGGATCTATTACTATGTAAAGTTATGCATATGAAAATATAAGTGTGCGCTCTTATGCTGTGAGCCTCACCTGCTGTACGAGTGAAACAGAAATGCACCCTTAGAGTTGCTGTATTTGACTGAAGTATCACTCCGAAGCTTTATTAAAGCCAGGTGTAAGAGGGGGATGCGTTCCTATTGCATGCTTCTCCTTACATGGCCTTTTCAACTCATTCTCTAACAGTTCTAGGATGTGCATTGCATTTCAGAGTCATTGACTGTGAGGACGGTCAACAAATGAAATAATGGTAAGTGCGTTGTTGCAAATGGCATGCATGCGCCTTTGTTCTGTGGATTACTGCTCCAGTTGCAGCATGGCTACAGTCGGTCTTTCTGATTGAGGCCAAGTTGAGGAAAAAAAGACGAAAATCTGCACTTTTTCTTTTTGATGCAAGCTAGAATTACAGTGAGACAACATGTGCAGTCATTGGCTGAGCAGGCCGGCCTGCCCACGGCATGAGGGAATCTTTCTCCAGTGTGCCCCAATGAGGGGCATGTAGCAGTGCAAATCCAATGGAAATTGGCCAAAAGTTGTATATACAAAACAAATAATCTGCTTTACTTTCCTGCTCGGCTCTGCGTAATCGTCTTCCACAACAGCCATTGCTTAAGTTGTAGTCGTAATAATGTTTACGCGATCATTTCCTCAGCGGCTCCGCGTCCGTGCGATCCAAGAATCCAGTTCCAGTGTTTAGGCTGAGCTCCTCTCTCACATCTTGGCTCTGCTCGCACAGAGAGAAATCCCTCAGCCGCGGGCCGCTCTCTCTCCGGCTGGAACGGGACTCAACAAACCCGAAGAAGACGCGCAAAGGACTGAAATAAATAAAGAGGACTGCATTTATTTGTTTATTTTTCTCGCGTTGCTTTTTTGCTCTTTCTTTCATTAGTTGCCTTGCGAACTGGTCCGCGTCCCCCCCTCTCTCTCTCTCTCTCCTCCAGCAGGACGGACGGACGGACTCTTTCACCGTACCCGCATCTCTTCATCCCGGCGCGGCGGAGCGCAGGACTGAGCGCCGGTCTGCGGGAATGTGAGCGCTCACACTGAGAAAAAGGCTCGGATGAGCGGAGCATGTGTGCGTTGTGCGCTGAGACGCGCTGCTCCTATTCGAAGACCTGCGTGTAATTGCCTCAACTGATTAATTAACTTTCCGTCTGATTTTTCTTCAACTATCCGCTCACTCACAAAAGGTAAGAAGCTTTTTGTTAATGATCATAATGCGCTTATATGCAGGCAAATCCTGTTGCTCTAAAGTGGCTGATTGACAAGTTTGGGTTGGTCACTCAAACTTTGCGTGCAAAAATATTAACGAGAAAAGGTCATGCGTGTTGTAAGATCAGGATAGCGTCAAGTTTGTATTTTAAATATGCATTACATTTTGTAACTTGTATGGAAGAAAAAAAAATGTATAAGTAAGAGTTGAGCTCCAGTTAGATGACTCTAAAAGAACAAAACTACTCTGTTCAGAGTAATTAAAATGATGGAAAGGGGGACCATGGCTAATTGAGAAATGGTTAATCAAAACACAACCAGATGTGGATTGATTTGGTCGGCTGCCATTTCTGTCTTTGTCTTTTACTCTTTCTTTCTCTCTCTCTCTTTGAATGGAAACTGTTACTGTGGGAATGAGGGGTCTTCAAATAAATCCCATAGAGATATTTCATTCCATTGGAAATTCTTTAAAGGTGTCGGTGAGGTCTGCACACTTTAATTTATTGTCATTGCCTTTTGCTTCCTACAACTAGCGTGTGGTGACCTACATCAACTGTTGAACTCACTAAAGCTTGACTTGGGTTGTTAAATTGAGGTCTTGTGTCTATAATTAAAAGCAATTTCAGGCTCTTTTTAGTCGTTTTTAACTCCTCAGCATGATTAATGTGAAAAGAATGGTTCAGGGTGCACAGACAGCAGTGATCGAGTGCTAACTAGGGGACTGTAAGAACCCAGTGCAGTTTAAATTGTCTGAACCTGACTTTCTCTAAATGTAACATCGGACACTTGTGAGCAGCCGCTGTAAAATTAGATCCTTTAACCCCACATTCATAATTAATCTGCACCCAGGCCCCTGGTGCCAACAGTGAGATGAGCAGAATCCGGTCGGTGGCACATCTTTGCCCAAACACACTCTGAACTGCTGTGAAAAGAAGATTTTGCCGGGGCACAGAAAAACCGGCAAACTTTGCATTAGTATGTGGGTTACATTGTAATTACATGGTAGTAATAATGTAATTAATGTGTTATAATTATTTGTGGCACTGATAATTACACATTATTATTGTTATGACTGTAGTAATTAAATATAATAGCATATAATATGTGCAGCTGGCCACTGTAATTTGAAATGTTACCAAAACACTGAGCAAATCACAATTGTTTTCGGGTAAACGTCGCTCCGGTGCGTAAGAGCCAGTAACAAGAGTCAATGTGTGAGCGCGGTGTTGTTTGAAATGCGGTGCATGACGTGAGAGACACTAAAAAACTACGAAACATATCGAGTCGCCTGAATCGGAGCGGTCTGGACCTACAGATGCAGTTTATATTGATGGGAGCTGTATTTTATATTTGAGTTTTTTTTATTTTATTCTGAGATATTAAAGTTTTGCTTCATGGCATGCTTCCATTGTTACATTAATAACGCTGAAACTTATAGAGTATTTATATATAATTAAAAAAAAATATTGCACACTTTAAAACAGGCTTATATTTGATCTCATAAACCTACAAATTATTTAAAACACCCAATATGGTTTTGAAGTGCATAATAATTTCCCGAAATAAGACTTTTGGTGTAGATGCAGAGTTTTACCATATGGCATGTGGTTTTGGTCTAAATTCTTGCTTGTCACCATTTGTGCTTTAAATAGACATTCTCTGACCAAAAAATGTTTTGAATTTGTATAAGTGTGAATGGACTCTGTTTGAAGCCGCTCCATTAGCATTTCAAAGTGGCCTGAGCTCTATTTGAGCCCTGTGCTCTATTAGCTTCAGCACAGGCCTGGAGAACAGGAGGGGTGAGAGGGGACCAGGGCTTGTAGTTCATTTCTCCTCGTCTTTGTGTTTGTGTGTGAAAACACTATCCCATCCTTTTCATTTCAAAGGAATATTTTCCTTGGCTCTGTTTCTTTCTGGCCCCCTTCCTGCGTCAGAGAAAAGAAAACAGCCAAACATGAGCAGGATTATGAGATCCACCAGAGAACTTGCTTAGGTATTTTCACTCAGAGCCGAAAAATAGTGTTTTTCTACATTTCCAGTAATGCAGGGATGAATGGATGTCATAACACCTACACACCTACAAAGCTGTGTAGCTTTACGTTTATGAGAGTTAGTCTCATATAAAGCCCGGCACATGTCTGATTATTCACGATTCGCTTCGTCCAAATAGTGCAGACATTGTCTCCTAAATATAATGTGAATTTTATTATTTTATTTTTTTAAAGTCAGCCTTGAAAGTCTCAGTTTTAGAGCATATCCGTGTATTGATTTCTTTCTAATTTAATTTTGTCAGCGAGATAGGTTTACTTTGGGAGTTCTTTGTCCTCGACCAGTTTTTGCTCCATGTTAATGTGCTCATATAGTCTCTTCTGTTCTCATAATATTCTGATTTTTTAATTTATCGATTGATTGATTTTTTGCGATCTGGAAAATATGATTTGTGGCTCTGTGCGCTGATTTCAATATTATCGCCATGTGGTCAATATCAGACACATGTGGAGAACATTTGGCACAGTATGAGCGATAAAATGTGTCAAATATGAGCATTTTATCACTTTAAAATGAGTCAAACAGTGTCTTTTTAAATCACAGTTGAGCCCTAAATAATGAACAAGCCAAATTGTGGAATCATTTTTATTAGTGCCGTAATACATAGTATTTTGTGTGTGTGTGTGTGTGTGTGTTTTGCACAGTGTAATGCCACTGACAGCCATTGTTCTCTGAACATGAGAGCGTTTGCACAGCCGAATCAAATAGTCGTACTTACTGAACAACAAATATAAAATCACGTAGCATGGAACACTATGGTTTCTGAATAGTGTTTAGAGCAGTGATTTAATGCTATTAAAAATGAATAAATAAATGTACTTCAAGACTATGACAGAAACAAGGGTACCACTTCAGCACTGACATTCGCTCCGTAAGGCAATGCTGTTACTTTAGAGACACTGTGGTACAGGATACAGGGCCAAAAAAATACAATTCGGTTGTGCAAGAATTTCAAATCAGATGATTTCTTTCCCTGTTTTTGATTCAGTTGTGTGTTTACAGAGCATCCTGCTGTGCCGATAAACGCTCGCCAATTTGCGGGGAATAAACAGCCCTGTTACACTTGGAGTTTTATGTAAAGTGCTCAGCTGCCTTTGGTGGGTCAAATACCTGCATTTTACGGTGGTTTTTATTTTACGATCAGTAATCAGAGGAAGGCAGGGCGCCTTCTCTGCCATTTTGTCAAAGCGTTTGTTTCTGCTTGCGAAAGGTTTGTGTGACAGTGGGATGGCAGACTTTATACACAGGCTGCCATTTTAATCAGCTGCAGACGGTGGGCAGCACACACCACTCTGAACACACCCAGGCTCCAGAGTGTGTTCAGACAAGCAAGCAGTTTGATTTGTTTTTAAATATCTGTATCTCTCAAAGAAATCATTTCTAAAAAACAACAACAAAATAAATAAAGAAATGACAATTAAAAGTATTAAAAAATAATAGAAAATATATTTGGTTTTGCTTATAATTAAATAGAATAAGAATAAAAAGTGATAAATTCACTGCATGTTTCTGATCACTTTTGACAATTTAAATACCAGTGTGCATAAAAAGTTAATAAAAATGAATAATAAAGTGAATAAAAGTTTTTGTTTTTGAGAAATAATTTTGACAGTTATTATTATACTAATATAATTATACGGATTGAAACAAAGCTGTTGTAATATATTTTTTACTGTGTGCAAAGGAATATTTTGATATTGTGGATTACATCCATTTAGCGTTTATCTTATGCTCTGCCGTGTTTATTTTTATTTAAATGTAAATGAAGTCCACAGCATGATTCACGTTATTTCATTTTCAAATTCACAACTACACACATTTACTTTGCTGTATACACAGGGGGCATGACTTATCTATCCCAGAATTGGTATTTAGAAAAAAAAAAAATTCAATTTCTCATCAGAGAGGAGAAGGTAGGAACCCAGGTACAGGGTAAACAGTATCTGTGAGCAAAGAGAGAGGGAGAGAGAAAACGAGTGTGTGTGTGTGTGTGTGAGAGAGAGAGGTTTATTAGTCATCTGGTGGTAGGAGAAGGGTTGTGTCTCGACTGGTTTATAGGAGCACACTTGAAAGGGCCGTTTTCAAGCAGACACACCTGTTATTTCAGAACGCTGAAGAGAGCTTGGCCTACAGTGTAATCCTTCTTTTGTAAGTTATTTACAACAAAACGTCTTCAAATTTCAAAGATTATGGAAATGCAAACTTTCAGAAGTCTTGTGGTGTTTTTTTAAATTTTGTTTATTACTTACTTTTACTGATTATTCATTAACACTATTAAATAATAATTACTACTACTACTACTAAAATTACTATTAAACTTAATACTGTTTTACGTTGTATTGTTGTGGAAAATAATAATAGTAATAAAGTCATTAAAGCTATTAAATAATGCAGATGGACATTTTCGAATTATGTATAGCTACCAGAAATGTTAAATAAATATTAATCTAACATTTTTGCCTTTTCAAAGTATCTACCTTTTGTCTATATTACATCTCAACAAGTAATGAAACAATATTGAAGGAGTTCCCATGTGTGCTGAACACTTTTTCTTTGTTCTAACTAATCCATAAAAAAATTATAAAAATAAAACTAAAATAATGAAATTCATATGAAATTAAATTCAATTCAATTTCAGTAAAGTGTTCAAAACTTTGACTGGTAGTGAACATTCTTATCCTAAAATGAAACAGAACAACAGTTAAGACATTTCCTGCAGATTCCACTAATCCTCAAATAACTAATCTAATCTGGGGTCAACAGGAAGTTGTTTCCTAAAAACATTCCAAGGTCAGAGGTCAGCTTTATCTTGTGTGGTTCATGTGACAGTTTATCAGCAAATCATGAGAGTATAATCAGAAGCACTAGGTTTCTGAATCTCCTGACCTCCTGTTGTAGATAATTTAGCTTTTAAATTATCTCTCCAAATGTTAAGAAACCACACAGGTGCTGATTCAGCTGAAAAATTGATTATGTATATCAGAATGAAAATGGGTGACATGAAAAGGCTTTATTGTTAATGTAAAGAAAATTTAAAGAGATCCAAATATAAAAAAATTCTTAGCAGTCTTTTGGTCCTTAACACTTTGCAAAGCTTGATTTAAGGAGCTATTTGTACCTGATCTGATCCTTAAAAAGGGCTGCTGGTGTAACCTAGTGTAGTCAGGTTGATGCATTCATATTAAATAATAATGCCACATTTTTAAATAATAAATAATAAAGCACATTTTTTAGGTTTCCTGACAAAACCTGACTGAGTAGTCAGTTTGAGTAGATTCATAAAAAAAAAAAAAAATAAATAAAATAAAATAAAAACAGCAACACAATTTAAAGTATAGGTAAATAAGTATAGTTATATAAGTAAATAATATATATTCACATATTTGTGTATTATTATTATGTTTTTGTCATAATAAAAAGAGACAATGAGATTTCTAATTTGGTTGACTTGTTGGCCACCATTGGCTGATCTCTGGTCTTATTATTATTATTTTTTTCTTTTCCTCTTGTACTGATTAAGCTCAGGAATTCAAACAGGATCCTGTTCCTAGATCAGCACTTTGGGGCTCTTCCAAATAGAGCAAGCTAGAGAACTCTTCATTACGACCAGATCAATGCTGTTGCTTCCATGCATTAATCTAAATTCAGATGCAGAGATTAGGAGTTTATTAAGGTGCGAGACCTTTGTGCTGGCCAGGGGTGTACACTGATTGGATAATCAGTCTGCGAGTGACATCTGACAGCTCCACCTCCATTGATTTTCCGATGGAGGCCGTCGGCCACATTGCGTAAGATGACACATAATGAGTGGAGAATTTAATTCAGACAAACAGCCAGGTCGCAGAGCTAAGTTAATTACTTTAAGGTAGCAGTCATTACTCTTTACTCTAGTGCTGATGTGCCCAATACAAACAGCCTTCAAGTGTCTTTCGCTCTGACACCACTCACCTGGCCGTTCTGGCTCAAATGCTGCTTGTCAGCGGCATTGTGTTGTGTGTGGTTATTTAACGCGATGCATCAGCCACGCTAGGCTGAGAAATGACAGCTGCAATATTTACTGCTCGAACAAACTGGATTCATGTATATAAATCCCCTTGTTTTCTTTTTTCTTTTCTTTTCTTTTTTTTTTTTTTTTTGTACCTTGGCTGACATATGAATACAATACAAATCATCTGCTGAATGGAATCAGGGACTTTCATTCAACCACGAACTGAAAGCTGAACCAATTACATTTTTAATGTGTATGTATATTAAGTTTTTTCAAATACATGTCTTTTTTAAATGCATTGCTATTGTATCAGCAAAATTGAATAATGCTCGACCTTTAATTAATTTGCAATGATATATATATATATATACATATATATATATATATGTATATATATACACACACATACATACACCAGTTTCTACATGTACTGAGTATAACATGTCTTGAGTATTTTAAAAGCCTGTTTAATTACGTAAAACATTCTGAGATATGTGATTTCTTTTGAGATTGTATTGGTTTGTTCTGTATAGATGTGCTGTATTAATTTTATTTTTTGCATGTCTTAAAAAGGATTTCGAAAGCCTTATATTTGATTTTTCTAAAAACATGCAGATACCCTGGACTTGTTTCACCTCAGCAATGACTTTCGTTTTTGGCTGATGTTACCAAGGCTGCATCCAAAAAGCTATTAAAGCATTGTTTCAGCATAATGTTCTCGGTAATGCTCTTATCTAAAATTTTGCCAGTAGTTAACATAGTAATTTAATGTGATTAATATTAATGTAGTAAATGTTATGGCAGTAACAGCAAATTATAAGAATAAGTTTGAAAAGTGGGATACATTAAAAAACTCTCAAGGGTGAACTTGACCTTCAGCCTTCATGTCACAGTCAAAAATGCCGCCTCAAAAGATCTGAGCTTGCGTCCGTTGCAAATTCGCATTCAGGTCTGATGTGGAACGCCCACTTTTCATGCTTCAATGAAATCTCATTGGATGAAGTCAAGTCCTAGCTGACATTTTTTTCACATTGAAATAAAAACAAAGAATAACAGACGAAACCATTACCTTTGAGGAAAAGAACTCGATAACATTTACGGGTTTCATTTTGAAATCATGTTGAAATTCGGCCTTGTTTGAATTGTAATGTCTTCTTCTGTAACATATAAGATTTTTATCCTGAGAGAAGGGAGTACAGAGGACAGGAAATGATGCAGAAAGAGAGACAGAGTATGATCACGTCTCCTACAATGAGTGCCTTTGCTCGATGTGTCTTGAGCATGTGTAGCACTGCCAGGCTGCAGCTCTGGCTGTGAAGTGCAGGATTAAGCGGCAGATGATATAAGCTGAGTTCCTTTATTGTCAGACTGACTATAATGACCACAATGCATTTCTAATATGAACAGCTTAAGGAGGGGAAACAGGTCACAGCATGTTACATGCGTCGCATAAAATGACGAGTCAAGACTGAGCGGATGTGTAGTATAAGACATATAAAAACAGACTTTGGAGGAAAATACAGGTTTTTATAATGCTAAAGATCAAATGTGTGTATAAAATAACAACCCATCAATCACATTTGAATTATTTAAAGTGTATTTCAGCCACATGGCAGTTTTGATATCTTTGGTTTGTGGCACCTGCTGAAATGGCTATGATCGCCACAAAACTGAGAAGTGTCAAACACTTCCTAATGGCATTTGCATAACTCACACATGCCTGGTGTGAATTTCGCCCCTGTTAACACAAACAGTGGTGGGGCGGCTTGTCTCACGCCACACACAAGAGCCAAGAGAGTTACTCGCAGATATCTAACTGGATATCTAACTGGATTTTATATATATATATATATATATATATATATATATATATAGATAGATAGATAGATAGATAGACAGATAGATAGTTTCACACACAAACACACAGATTTTTAATAATAAAGATAATTCTGTTTTTTAATAGTTAAAGTTAAGTTCTAAGAGCTGTTTAAAATATTCAAATATTCAAATATTACATCTAAAATTTACACAGTGCTGCTGTGCGAGAATTTACAGCGTGGGAAGAATATAATAGAAAGAATTGTATGTTATCATTTTTTTTTTAATTAAAAATGTGTGTGTGGGTCAAAGACGAAAAAGGGTTTAAGCATAAAAACAATAAGTGTAATACTGTTCTAATTGTTGTTGTTTTTCCCCCCCAAAATTAAAAGGTTTTCTGTTTAATTCAGTTACAATTTTGTTTATGTTTTTCTGAGCACAAAATAAATATCATACATTTTTCCCTGATTTACAGAAGACACCCACTGAAATGTCATTCAGTGTAACAGTCTTGTCAGGCATATTTACAACAAAAATCAATTTATGACATATTAAAAGACTAATTACTTTCACCCCAGATACTAATTAGTTGTAATTTTACATTTTTTAAATTTGCCACTATACTAGGTTTTGCCTATTGCCTATTTGTCAGTAAGAATTTTTTTACTCATTTAAAACACAATAAAATTTAATATGCTCCCTTATTCTTTTGTGTATTTTAATATGTACAAGTCAAAATAAGCATGTTGTTTGACTCTTTTTTTTTTATTATTATTTTTTTTTTTACATAAATATTGTGTTAGATTGAATGACAGTGTAACATTATTTCAACCAAATTTTGACATTTTATTCTCCAAAAACATATTTAAAACCTTAAAAGTAGACACTTTACTTACATTTAATGTGCTTTCTATGGACATAAAATCATTTTTGTAAATTTCTTTTGATGCGGACATCTTTACGTCTTTGACCTGTGTATGTGTGTACACACACACACACACACAATATAATAAAAATAGTGATAACATGCCATTTTTTCTATGAGCTGTTTAAAATATTTAAACATTAATTTTAAAAGTTACACAATGCGGACAAGCGGAACCAAATAAAAACGTTGCATTTATAATTAATAGGCATATTTCTAACCGTCATTAGCTCCCGTGATGGACAACGCTGCTTTATCTTCATACTCTTGGCTGAATGAAGGGCTTTCGATGCACATTACTCTGCGAGTGGAGTTCTCCACGGCTCAGTCGGCCCCGTCCGTTGAGTGGCCCCCCGTCACCACCACGGCTCCAGTGGCCTCTTTTTTTGTATTCTGATAAGATCTACTCAGTGTTTGCTTCACCAACCTCCAGTGGTGTGTCTGGTTACTTCACTGCAATTAAGAGAAAGGAAAACATGCCCAGCCAAAGCATAGAAACATCTTTTGTGTGTGCGTGTGTGCGTGGGCTTTCATTCACAGAGTTTAATGTGATTTATAGATTATGTCACAGAATACATAAGGAAAGAAGAAGCCTTTTGTAGTGCAGTCGGTTTTCCTATTGGACTTTCTGTCCAGTGCATGCAGCGAATCGCAAGCCTCATCAAAGCAATTACCTTTGCTAAAGCCATATTAGTCTTATAATTGGATAATCTTGTATTGCTTTGGCTTAATTCATTCTGTTGCACCAAATGGTTTCCTGTCCTCAATAACATTTTAGGAGCTCATGTTCTTAGAGAGAAACGCTCTAGCCTTTCCTTCGTCTCATGTTGTAGTTTTTTTTTCTTCTGAAATTGCGTCGGTGAAATGAAATATTTGTGAATGTGAACGACGCAATGGATTCAGACAGTGACTATAAAAAAAAAACTATTGACTGTGGCTGTTCTCCAAAACCTTCTGTGCTGCCTTGCTATCTAGGTTGCTGGCTTCTTAGGCAGGATCCTAATGAAATCGAACATCATAAGACGGTTTTGGAACGCTCTACATAAGCAGCAGCACAGAGCCACACACAATGCATTCCTATGAAACCTACGTAGGCAGCTCACTAGGTTTTGGAACAGAGCTGATTAATTATTAATTAAACACTAACGTTCAAAGGTTTGGGGTCAGTAAGAGGTTTTCTTAAAGAATTTAATACTTTTACTCATCAAGGGCACATTAAATTGATCAAAAGTAACAACAAAAATAATGTTGCTACAAATTTCTATTTCATATAAATGTGGTTCTATTCATCAAAGTAGCCTGGAAATGTATCATGGTTTAAACAAAATTTTTTATTATTATTATTATTATTATTATAACTTTTATTTTACCAGGAAAAAAACACATTGAGATTAAAAATCTCTTTTACAAGAGCATCCTGGCCAAGATTAACAGTAACACAGCTCACGTGGGTTTAACAAATAACATCCATAACATCAAATAACATCCATAAATTACACACATGCACACAAACAAGCATATCAATACACAACTAATCAAAACATCTACAGCCCAATGTAGATATATTAAGCAGCACAACTGTTTTCAAAATTCATAATAATAAGACATTGACTTTTCAAAAATCATGTGACACTGAAGACTAGAGTAATAATGCTGAAAAAAAAAAATCTGTTTTGACATTTTAAAAGTACATTAAAATTGAAAGCAGTTATTTTAAAATGTAATATTATTTCACAATATTACTGTCCTTGTTGTATTTTTGATCAAATAAATGCAGCCTTGGAGCGTATAAAAGACTTTGCAACAACATTAAAAAGTCTGAAAATGTAAAATAGCATATATTTTAAGTATAATGCAAAATATTCAAATATTTATTTTTATATAAGAATATTTTTTAAATAAAATAAAATCGAAATATGCATATACCATCATTTAACAATCTCACAGCTTTTGTTAGATTTGTCTTTAAATTTTAGATTATCCCTTGAAAATAAATATTTGTCAATGCAGGATATGCATTTTTTTTTCCCCCCTTTTCTTCTAGAACCCTATAGTTGCCTCTAGTGTAGTCACGTCATCGGTTATCTTTCACCGAAGGACTAAAACAAAGATATATTCACGATACGCTCAATGGGTGCAAAGACACGGAGCAAGACTAAGTCTGCTTGAACGATGTATAAATAATTGAATGGCATCATTTGCATACTGTATGTTCAGCTCTTATTAAAATCTAAACCTACGCCTTGATCAGAGGGAAACGCTACTTGTTATTTTTGACCTCTCTGTGAAGCAGGCTTCCTGAATTGATCCCTGCTTTCAGACAGTTGCGCCGTCACCCCCAAGTGTGCTCATGATATCCTCCTCTGGACTCAGATTGTGGAAAATTACACTGAATGGCAGAGACCTTCACAACATACCAGAGCTGAAAGAACACGAATAAAGAGGCTAGAGAGATAAAAACGACAGACAGAGAGAGGCAGAAAAGGCATTTTCTGTATCTGCAGCCTTTCCGCGGGTGGCAGAAGACAGCTGAAATGCCGGTAATCTATTTATATCGGGAAGATTCCTCAGGACGCTAAAGGCTTTGATTTCTGGACAGATTCAGAGTCCATTGCAGGGAGGTTGTTTCCCTGGACGCGGGTCACTTATATGACACGTCTCCCAAAAGCATTGCGGCTCCACCAGCCATTTGAGGATCGCATGAAACGCTGCAGGAAAAGTTAAATGACATCAAACCCATCAATGTCACATCCTAGCGCCAGTATGCTATCGCCTGCAACTGAGTGCAGCTGTTTTCCGATGCATCCCAGCTAATTTCTGAGCAGCGTCGTTATTCAGGCTGCATCACTGTGCAAAAATGAAGTGGAACTGTGGGAGAACTTTATGAAGGAAGCATCATTTGACTGATGTGTGCTCAGAAGCAGCTCTGCCGGTGTTGAATGTCCAACATTATTACATATGGTCTGTTATTAATGTCAGATGTTTGTGCTCTGTGTTTGGGGAAAAAAAAAAAAAATCCCTTTGAAATACATGAGATAGACAACATAGCATCTATGTGGCAGTGAATTTGTCACACTCGAATTGTAAGTAAACAGAATGAGGTTGAGAAACCATTTCACGACAGTTTCCAAACCTTTCCTCAAGACATTTCGCAACTGGTATAAAAATCAAGCTTCAGGCCCTCCAGCAAACCGCTGTTCCCAATCCCATCATGCATTTATTACACTATAAACAGGAAGAAAATGGCAAGAAAACATGGTGTCATATTATGTCACGCATTCTCTGCATGATTGTTGCCAGCGCAGCGTTACGCGTGGGCTTGAAGGACTGAAGGAGCACAAGGCGGCGAAGACACCGTTCAGTCAGGCTAATATAGCACACAAACTCTTCAGTCACTCCAAGCTGTGTCTGTTTGACTGCTGTGCTAATGTGCCACTTTAACCTGTGTGAAAAACACAGCCGCCATATCTGCTGTTTACATTCTCTGATCTGCTAACTAGCTTCAAAATAAAGTCATTTTCTGTTACCAATGACAAACAGCCCTAAAGCCACCACACAAACCTGCAAGAATAGCTAGTACTAAGTATCTGGGTTCCAAAAATAAGTTATTTCAGCAAGAAAACTTTGAAAAAGAAAAAAAGAACACAATAGACACTGGACTGATTTAGTAACATTAGAAAACAGTGCTAATCTGTGGTGGCAAAGTTTATACTAATTTCACCATGGAAATTATTATTACTATTATTAAATAATAATAAGTATTTTGAGTGTGTACGGAGACTGACTTGATTATGTCATCCGTGGTGCTTCACGGGAGAGACATTACCACAGTCACATGACAAACACTTGGCATGCGAATTGGCCTTTTCAATGTTTTGACTGAAATATAGAGAACTAGCAATTAGCCTTTCAACTTTCTTTAAAAGTTTAAGAAGTGTAGGGGGGTCAAATGAGTTCAGTCTCAATCTAGTGGAGGGACAGCTGTGTCTCAGTTCCACTGCTCACAGTGTTAGTTAACACATGTAAATGAGGCTAACGATCCAGACACAATCTCTCATGGCTTTCAATGAGAGATCACCACAAAGTCACCACACAAACAAACTAGAGCCATGCGAGAGACTGGGTGTATGGCTCCATTCATCCAGATTTGAATCATTATTTTTTTCCCCCATTGACTAGATTTAAAATGACATCATTTTTATTTCGTAATCGTAAAAAGTAATTACTGAAGTTTTGCAACCGTAAAGCCACACATCTGTATTAGACACTTGAAAGTTTCTCGTTTTCAACATATGGCCCAGGCAATTATACTAGCAAGTCAAAAAACTTCATCTTTCCACTTTCCACTCCATTTGAGTTGTAATCTTAAACTAGAAAAAATATATTATTAGAGGTCTGAGAGGAAGATTGAAGTAATATAGAGTTAATTATGATCCAAACTGTGAGAAAAATGAGATACCAGGCAGAGTATCATAATGAGATGGAGAATTTGAAAGCAAAACCTGCAGGACCGCGAGTTTGTCCTGTTTAACCACAGAAATGGCATAGTGTCGACTCACCGTGACTCTTTGCCAAGGATCCGACTGTTCTGCTGAGCTTGTGGGAGGCGAGGGTGTAAAATGAAAGTCACTTCCTTTCCTAAACTGTTTTGCTTTCTCACTTTTCAACCAAACGCACACAGCAACACAAAAGCAACACAAAAGATGCACAATTCGGCCAGCGAAGAGGCTCTGCGATGGTACAAATTAGCATTCGGTTTTCACGTGCAAAAGCGGCATTAACGGCATTAATTTTTCACATGCAAAAGCAAGTGCACATTTGAACTCAAAAGTGAATGGTTTTGATGGCGTCTTTGAAAAAGGTCAATATCATAGCATCAGGTTTAGCATGAGGCTTTGACTGCTGGTTGCGTTGTCAGGAGAGATTTAGACCTGACAGTTGATTTCTCTCCACCCTCCTTATCTGTCTGCCGATTTTTAAGCGATTTACTGTCGAGCTTCTTCTCACCCTCACACCAGTTTGCTTGTTGAAATCTGGAAAAGTCACACACACACACAAAAATAAGTGTTTTGAAGGATTTAAGTGCTAAGTATTTATACGCTGAAGAAAACCCTTCTCCAGTTTTAGCTTGTTTACTTTCATTAAAGTAAGTGGCCGTTAATTAAAAGCTTCTAAATGACTTTGTGGTTTGTGGCAGAATCCTGAATCATCTCTGCTAGCGTGTGAACTATCAAAGCTCAGATCATCTCCAAATCGCTTTCTCTCATCAGAAATCGATCAATCAACCTGCCCAAATCAATCATCGGTAGATTTCTTCTTTTAATGTCACCCATTCAAGACGTTCTTTTAATGCCCCTCACTTTATGTTTTGTGTTCCCTTCTGCCATCTTAAAAATTAATCATCCTGTTGAATAATGGCTCACGATGGTGCTGAATAATTGATGATCTGGTGCTTAATAGAGAGACAGAGGAGGCGTTACGCTCACACAACTGCTCTTGTCTGAGGGAGACGCTGTGTATCTGCGCAGACAAACAAGCTAGATTGTGTGTGTGTGTTTTGATGAAAGCAAAACTGGTCTTATTTAATTTATGTATACATGTTCCTGATCTTATTGTGTACCTCATCTGTGCACGTTATTATAAAGGAAAAAAAAAGTTTGTCTTTGTAATATTTTGAAATATCTATCTATCTATCTATCTATCTATCTATCTATCTATCTATCTATCTGTCTGTCTGTCTGTCTGTCTGTCTGTCTATATCCTTCCTTTGGAAATATGTCATGGTACAGTGTGAAGACAGTGCGTGGATGTTGTTTCATGTTGACTTTAAAACAAGAAGAGAGCTCTTTGGTGAGGTCAGCTGTTTGGATGTATCTGAACAGATCATGCTAAATGACAGACCGTGTTTGTGACTGTCTACACACACGTACACGTACAGGCATTTTCACCCGTGCATTTGCACCATTTTGACAGCAACAGTGCTTTCATTGCTTTTGCAGGAATTAAAAATTGATGCATTTTGTTGAAACTGAGCTGATGAGCCTGTGAGAGTAGCAGAAACCTTCTTTCTTTTCTCTGTAGTCTCTCTTGATATTTTATGACCTCTTACATTGAGCAGCTCTCTTTTTGTGGCATGAAGACAGATGTTGTGGCCCTGTTTGCTCTCCTTGTTGTGCCCGACTGATGCCAAAACAGTGAAGTGCCTATTTCACAAATAGGGTACAGAATAAGGCTTTAAAAATAAGTCTAAGTCTCTTTTTTCCCCCTATTCTCAAGAAATAGTCAGTGAAAGAGTCAAAATAATTATTGAATATGCTGTCCTGTTACTAAAATTTGTGCCTAAAAAAGGGTTGAAATTTAGCCTAAATTAGCCGATTGCTGAGTTTGGACTAATTAATGACCAAATATTGGTTTGTAGTTATTGATCTATTTATATTGAATTAAGAGAAAACCAAATCTTTACATATTTATTTTTCCACATATTTTAAATGAATAAATAATGTACAGTTGTTGAATGGTTTAGCTTGTCGAATACAGTCAGTGCTACAAATTGTGTAAATTGTAATTGTAAAATACAATTATGTAATGTTACATTATATGTAACAAAAATATAATTTATGTTAGACAGTAGATTATCTAACACATCTACTAAACAAACGAACAAACAAATAAATAATGAATGAATGAATGCATTTTTGTGCAGATAAATTTTGTGCACTTAAAAAAGGCATGGAACTCCAAAGTGTACTGTATTCGTGTGAAGTGCTCAGTGCATTTTGCTGCCAAAGAAAGTGTGTTTCCCTCCCGTATCCCAGCTGAAGGGGAAACATGGAGTGTCAAGGACTTCTTTCTTCTGATTGGCAGGTGCTATCCGTGTAAGACACCTGTATAATGGTGGTCCTCAGAATTTTTTTGACCTTCTTATACGTCTCCCCATATTAATGTCACTCTATTACCGTTAAAACGGAGGCATCTCGGGAAAACACGACGGGACTGAATCCTCCTTATCGTCGGCAACCTGAAAGGGGGAATTTGGCGCTATCAGTTAATGGAAATGACATTTTTTAAATTTCATTTTCAGATAATCCACTCCTTGTCCACTAAAACATCAAAATTACTGTTAACAATATGTGAAGGCCGTATTAAAACTAACTTACTCATAGCAGTCGAGGCCCATTATAATCGTCTCTGAGAGACACCGTGCCATTTTAATAGGATTTCAGATACGTTCTGCACGTTATTACGCCGGTGTGCATGTCATTTACTGTCGGAATTAGAAAGCTGTGTATCAGAATAATGAATAGATGAGTAAACTACTCCCTTCCTGTTGGGTATGAATGTGGTGTTCGGTAATCTCTACTAAAAAGGGGCTGTTCAATCTATTTCCAGCAACTTCCCCAGAAGCTCCAGTTTATACTGAGGGTTTTGGTTCTGCTCTGGTTCTTAGTTGTGTTTTTGTTTCTTGCTTGTGTGGCAGCATGATAGAGACCTTGATTACTCTGATTAATGGATCCTTAGCATCTTCTTTGAGAGAAGGATGAAAAGAAGTTAAAAAAGAGTGCGATTTCATTCACAGAGAGTGATTACAGTATTTTACCAGCACTCAAAGCATTATGTATTCCTTTATACCATGTCTATGTAGTTTCATTAAAGCAGTTATTCAGATTTGACATGGTCATGAGACAGTTTTGTCACACAGGGTTTCATGTATCTTTTCCAGGTCTTAAACACAGAGCTAAATGGACAGTTAAGATGATACATTTGCAGCTCTGGTGTAAAAGCCAGCTGTGCTTGTAAGAATTGAACGCAGGAATAGGAACCGCAAGGAAATGAATGATATTGCCTTCTATTCTGATTCATATCTGATCCGATTTGGGATCGTTAATGATTACATTAATGAGTCCTTTTGTCATTTTGATGGAGCTGTGTTTTGTGACTGGTTGATTCATTTTTTTTTTCTTTTTACTCATTTATTTAAAAACAACCTGGTCATAAAAGTTATTAATCCACATATTCATCTGCACCAGTTACACTCTGTTTGTTGTCACATGCAATCAGCAACAACAACACAACAGAAAGATATTGTCTATTGATTGTCCAGAACTTTTATTTCATTTAGACAGCAGGCTAACAAAGATAAAACAACATTTATTTTGCTGTTTCAATGCAGATTTAATAGCAACGGAGGGCTGAATAGCACTGCAGGAAACAGTTTTAGTAGTGTTCCATTTGTATTGGTGAAAAAATTAGATTTCCGAATTATTAACGATTTATTTACTTAAAAATTGAACTTCTGTCAATTTTAATCACCCTTATGTTGTTAAAAACCTGTATGACTGTGTTGCACAACAGGAGAAATTTTGAGGAATTACACTGGTCACTCTTTTCCATCCAGCTGCAATGAATGAGCTCTGAGGCTTTCAAGCTTCAAACACATTGCAAAAATCCTCTGTTTGTGTTCCATGAAAGAAAGCAAGCCAAATTCATTCCTGTCCTCTACATTTAGCTTGTCATGCCATTTCTAATTCATTGTGTGTAAAGCAGCATTTGGAGATTTTTGTCATTTGCTCATTTAATGTTTGACATTGTCGTCCATCTGACCTTAATACATCCGTCACCCCGATATCATGATGTTTGTCCTCTGGTTTTAAAATGTACACAACCGGCAGCGTCCAGATGGCAAAGGTGAATGCATGACAGTGGAGTCAAATAGGATATGTTCAGAATGACTCATGTGTGGCTGTGCATTAACTGGCCCACCCCTGGACCGCTGATTGATTTCCTCTAGCGTTTCTGCCTCATTGGGACACTGTCATCTGATCACTGACCTGATATTCTAGCACAAATACTAAAACATCGAAAACAAACTCGTCAGAGGTGAATTTTCATGTTGCTAATGGTGTATTATGGGTCTGGAAAACTGGTGACATTTGTGTCCCTCTTTAAAGAAAAAAACAAAACAAAAAAAACTACTAGCTATAATAATATGCTCTGAATTTTTATTAGACATTTTTTAAATACACTGAGAAAAAGCCAGTAGCTCTTTCATTGTTGTATTTCTTTGGAAACCAGTGCTTCCAAGTATTCCAAAAAATATTGTCTAAATGTTCTAAATATTTTATTTCTCAGTAATATTCTTGAAGTCTTGAGGTAGTGTCTCCAGGTTGTGTGTCAACACTGTTACTATTATATAAATAATAAAAACACTGACTGATTTCATCATCTTTTTTCAGAGAAGTAAACTCTTTAAGGAGGTAGTGTCTTCTCTTTTTTCACTTTCTTACGTTTTTACAACAACAACAAGCAGCCTTGTTACTTTCAACTCTTCTGCTATGTTTTCTGAGGGCATGAAGTCTATGCCAACATAACAGTTTTGCAAGATTTAGCTTGAAATGGCAGATTGCAATTTGTTAACACTTATGCGTATTACCAGTCTGTTGGTATTTTTAAAATGGTACAAAAAATGTACTTAAAAGAAAATATATGTTTTATGATTTGCCGTTTATGAATATTTAGCTTGTCAGGTTGTGTGCTTTGTCCCGACGTTGGTGTGTTTGAGTTCCATTGTGCGAATGCGTGTCCCTGTTTATGGGTCCATTTTTTATACACTTGTCATATTCTTTGACCATCAATCTCATGGCTCTTTTTGCAGTTCATTGAAAGCTTGGGGGTTAATTCAGAGGTCAAGCGAGACTTGCAAGCTGTCAATCTGGCATTGTAAAGTTTGTAAACCCCCCTCCGCCCCCCTCGGCCTTGCTTCTTGTGCATTATTCCTGCACCCACCCCTCTGAATGGATGGCTCCTCCTCTATTCTCCGGTGGGTCTCACTCCCGCTTGGGAGAAAGACGGCCGCATAATTACACATCTGCCCTTTGTTTCTCTGTTTTGGCATTAACATCTCAAACTGGCCTTTCAGCTCTGATTTGAACGGTTCTCTTCTCACCCAGAGAAGTGGAATGTTCTTTCAAAGTTCCTCTTTTTATTTCACGCAACTGTTTTGTTGGGGAACCCTGAGTGTTGCTGGTCTGTTGGAGCAGATGTACACAGCTGTGAAAAAGCCTTTTGGGTCTAGACCTTTCCATCGATCACAGGCCTTATATAGCTTTGTTGGTTTGTACGTAAGCTGCACAATTCGGCGCAGCTTTTGGCATAAAACGGCGGCCCATAATCAAAGGGAGTGCCGGTATCAAACATCCCGGCCGGAATCCTTTGAAGATGAATGGTTGATGTCTTAATTTGTCATGATTAGAGTTTTTAATTTGATTTGCAAACACAAAACACACAGAACAGCGACAACAGGCCGTCCCGCTGTGCCGCGTCGGCGTCAGAACGGCAGTATTTGTTTGAAGCACTTAACAGGTGTTGATCGGCGGTCTTTGCTGCAGCTTAGGGAGATAAGGCCTCCCGCAGAGGGGAGAGACCTCAACACGTTTAATGAGGAGCGCGGGAGTCAGGCGGGCCGCCTTCGTCCATGGCTCCGCTTCTGGAGACTGATCAGCATGTTAACCGCTCACAGCGTGAGACGGAGATATGAAAGTACGGAGCTGTTGTCGTTGATTTAGTCGAACACCCCTTGACTATGTAGGGATCAGCCCTCATCCTTTATGCATTTATTTTTCTTCACAGCTAACCTGCTGTGAGCCGCCACCGCAGCAACTTCGCTAGTCATTTTTTTTTTTTTTTTTTTTACCTCCGAAATACTCAGCACAGATGATTTTAGGGTGAAAAAAACATTCAGTTCTCTATTTCAGAACCTAAGTAGGCTGTATTGTGCTATTATTTTGCTAAAGCTAATGCTAATGATGCTACGCCCACCGTTTCAGTATTCCCATTAAATGGAAAGATTTCATGTGAACCAAACACAAAAATAATCTATTAAGTGATTTGTCAGCTTAAATATATGGATTCAAAAACTTGGATGGTACATATTTTGCAGTTTAGTATATGCATTTCAAAAGAAGAATTTATAGCCAGTCATAGAAACATGAGATATTCTCAAAATATGTGTTTTTAAAAGAAAGTCATACAGTTTAGGAAAAACACGAGGCTGATTAAATGATGACAAAAATGTTATCTTGGGATGAACTATTCTTTAAGTCTAAATTCAGAACTTCTTTTTTTAAAGGATCAACAATTAGATTATCCAATAATCTGCTTGCAAAAACAGTCATGTTACTTTACAGTAGTGAATAAGTATTTTTGTTTGTAGGACAAACGAACGAATGAATGAATGAATAAATAAATAAAATAAAACAATTAATCAGTTCATTACATCAGAATTAAACAGTGGTGAATGTTCTTTGAAAAGACGAAAAGGGTGAAGTGTCATCATTGGAGTTTCCAGAGGAACAAGTCCTACTTTGAGAAGTCCTACAGTTGAAGTTCTACTTAAATATAATTTGTTGTTGTTGTTTTTTTAAGCTTGACAAGATTTGTCAAGTATAACATATCTACACTGTCACATAAAACAACAACGTGACTATACTATTTATAGTCGCATTGTTGACTCTTGAATGCTAATGATACCGAAGGCCATAACCTTGATAAGTTTAATACAATGCATTAGCATTTAGACATTCTTTGTCTGATCACACAGAAATGCATTATTACAATGAAACCCTCTCCTTTGTGTTAATGTAAACAGACTCCTGATGTTTTTTTAATCACATTTTCTCACCTCATAACCATATATATGACAACCCAAGAAGCAAAAATTCCAATACTTTCATTGACCAGACATGAGGAAATACCCTGTAACACGATGATGTATTAAAAGGTGGTGTGATATATTTAGTGTATCTTTAAGAAACCTAGGGGGGTGCACACACTGTTTTTAATGGGCTCCTAAGTGGCTCGTTACTGGAGTGACGATGTTTCCCATGAGGCCGTGAGTGTGTTTTATGGGAGGCTGTAAACATGCAGAGAAGGAAAACATTTAAAGGATGAGATACTGTACATGACATAGTCCTCTTTGGCTGGAGAATATGCACCGGTAGCTTAAGTGGACGAAAAACCCGTTTCCTCTCAGAAAGGGATGGTAGCGGAACAGGTTTGGGAGAGGAGAGTCAGATAAACGGTAACGACGGCCTTTGAGGTAAATGGCTTGTTTGTAATGCGGGAGGTGCTGTTTCAGGTCTCAGTCACCTTCCAATAGAGGGTTTCTACTCCTGGGATGAATTCTGTGTGAATTTGCTCCTGGTAAAAACAAAATCCTGCAGAGGAACTGAGGCGAGCGAGACTGCAGCAGTTTAAAGGAGGAAGTTTTTATGCCTGAGGAGTTCTTCATCGACAGCCAAACACTGACAGTCCGCTGTGGTTTTCTTGCAGGCTCGGAGGTCAATGATGGTTATCTCTCAGTGTGACTTCACCGGATCGTTGTGACTACAGTGATTTCGACCCAGACATGTGGAAAGCGGAGAGTCCAGTCAGAGCCAGGATGGGATGTTCAGAATGGAAGTCTTTGGTCCTCTGCGGCCTGGTGTTCGTCTTGACGGTTGTACAGAGTTCTGACGGTAAGACTTTTTTTCTTTTCTTTTCGAGATATCGCAAATCTTTCATAACATCGTCGGAATCATACTGTTCTTGAGTTTATGGTGTCGTTTTTTTGTTGTGTTCTTTTATGTGGTGGACGTTTGAAACAGACAGCATTTCTGAAAGCTCAGATAAATAATGGCTGTTTCCTTCAAGACAGATAGCCTGAGGTTCTTGGGAAGCTGTGTGCATTAACACAGACCTTGCCTTCGTTTTCTTTCTGGTTAAATTAAAAGAAAGACCATACAGTGTTTCTGAGTTTTCCCTCATCTCATCTCCATCTGTTTACTCTCATGTCCTGTTCTAACTATAGGCCTAAACCCTACAACTGCTCATTATAAACAATATCCTCAAGTAAACACGCCTCATTACACTCTGTCCCTGCCGTAATATCTTTTTAATGCATTTTTATAATTGAATTAAATGGGTTACTGCCATAGCCATGGCTGGAAGTTTTCACTTGTGCAGAAACTTTGAAAGATTGATTGCTTGAGGGTTTGTTCCCTGTTTCTCTCGAGTATATCCTAGAAACTTCAGATTTCATCTTTCTGATTTCATTTCGTGGGCCGAACACTGTCTATAAGTTCGGATGTAACTCATTTGTATTCTGTGCATCTTCTCAAACTGCATTTTCTGGTATTTTATGAAGCTGAAACGCAAAGCAGTGATGAAGTATTGTGGAGCCGTTTTATTGATAGTATGTCTGCCATCGAATGCCATGAAATGTGGCATTGTGCTCTTATAGAAATAAATCAGGGCTGTATATGCTGAATGCTATATTAGTCTGAGCTCCTAATGCTTATTTGATAATCGGAGCGATCTTACTGCTTCGCAAGAGCGAGTCATGTTATGATCAACTTTAAAAGCTAAAAAAAAACTGTCACAACATTGTGGGATAAATGGTCTGAAAACACTATATTTAATATATAATATTCATAACGATACTTCAATAACACTGAGAATGACCCACAGTCTTGCATATTAACAATGTAAAATTCTTTGTAGTTTTCTTTCCTCTGCCGATAGATCTTTAGAAAGGATACAGTCCTGAACATAGAGCATGCTTCTAGTTACACATGCTCAGTTTCTTCAGTATTGCTATTAAGTATTGTTGCATTCTCAATACGAAAACACAACAGAGCGTGTTTCTGGCTTCAGTAAGGATATTTCAGAGGAAAGTCTTTTTTTTAGTGCATGGGATTACTTACTATAGAAGTCAACAGCACTCGTGTCCAATCATTCATGTACAGTAATAGGGTGCAGGTTTATTTTCTGATAAATTAACGTCATTATTTACCAGCAATTACAGTTTTTCTTTGAACGCACTGTCACTGGATTATTTCACGATGGGGCTAAGTAGTTTTGAAAGAAAGCTTTGCTTTATATGTCTGGCCAATTTGCCGGTAAAGATTGTGAGTAATATGAGCCGTTCTTTTTTTAATTATGGAAAGGACTGAATAATATCCGTTCGTGTCCTGCTGCCTTGGGCTCATTCAGAACGAATAGCAGGGAACCGTGGCCTCGACCGGTGGCCACCCGCCTGTATTCATAAAAATACTTCATCTCCATCTTAATTCAAATCAGAACAGCTTCTGTGCGACTTCCAGACAGCCAAATCACACATCTCAGAATTAACAGCGTTCTTGGTGGCTATAGCCTTTTGACAAAACAGAATTAAATGGTTGAACTTTTGCTTTACGAAGAGATAACTTTCACCTGCCTCCGTTATTAGGCAAATACATAACCCAGTTTTCCATCAAGTGAATAGTTTCCTTTCTTGATGTTCTTTTGCTGTGGAACTCGATTGCAATCTTGACCTATGCTGCCTCCATTTCAGCTGTGGTTTTTAACTCAGAACTGGATATTTGGTCAATCTTTTTAGATATTTAAAGGTCATGCCTATTGATTTTCAGATTTGAAACATGATATGCATAAATACAGGACTGTAGGTCAGTGATTTGCATGTCTCCAAAGCATATGAAAATGTAAATTCCTGCCATTTGGGATGAAAACTCTGACCATTAGTTAGAGCTGAACCATATGATGGTCGAAATCCGCCAACACTTTGATATATGTGTAATTACATTACGTAATTCAACAGAAACATACTGTTTTGAGTCTTTTGTTTCGTAATGTTTTCAGCGAAGCTGTTTTTTGGACCAGTGGTTACATGTGTTACATAAATTCTTTCTGGTTGAATTTTTAGGAAAAAAATCGTATATATAATATCATTAAATACACAGGACCCGTGTTATAAAATTACTCATACCATGATATGTAATTCTGGTTATATCACCCACCACAATCCTACAACTCCTTGTTACATTGGAATCATCTCCCAAAGGTTAACACTAAAAGTGTAACCTAAAAATGATATTTTCCATCTCAAATGGGCCCCTTATTTGGACAGCTGCTGTCCCTCTTGCCTTCAAACTCTGACTGAAATGAGCTGTCTGTCTCTCTGTCTGAAACAAGCCGTCTGTCTTTCTGTCAGAAATGAGCCATCTGTCTCTCGGACTGAAATGAGCTGTCTATCTCGACTCTTTAAACACCTCAGTTGAATGTCTGCTGATTAACAGTAAAAATATGTCACATGGACGTCTAAAATGGCAGCTCTAGCTGTGTGTGTGTGCTTGTGTCAGTTCACAAATATAAATTTTGTGTTGTATCATGAGAAAGAATGTATAAACCCTACTGCTTACTTTAGGTTGGGCCGGTTGTCTTGGTTGTTTGTTTTTGTTTATTTGGGGGCGCTGCTCATATCAAGGTTTGTCGAGTTGTTGTTTCTTACATTTTCTGTTACTGTTTTCGTCTAGATGTCTCTCTCATGGTCTTTCTCCCTCCCACATGTCTCTCTCTCATATTCTGTCCCTTTCTGCATGTCTCTGGGCTGCTGGTCTCTCTGAACTCGCACACAGACAGAATTAGAGCGGATCTTTCCGGATTCTTTGATTGACGGGGTTGTGCATTTGTCTCCTAATGTGTCAAGCAAGTGTTTTAGGGAAAAATATGTGATTTGTATTGTGATATTATGTGTATTCTGTGGAATGTGGATGAAGCTAAAAAAAAAGCTTAATATAGTTATTTTCTGATTATTTTTCTTTGATATTGAGATCCATTCTGTTAATGCTAACCCTGCTGAATTGAAATAAATGAATGTAAATAATTACAAGTAAATAAACCAGCCTAAAGTAATTTGCTGGTGTTAGTTGATTACCAAGCCTGACCAGTTGAGAAGTGCCCGAAACCTTCTTCTTAATCATCAAAATAGACTAGCCTAACGAGCTCGGTCAGGCTTGCAGACCAACTTTGGCTGGTATCATTTTTTTTTTTTTTTTTTTAGCAGAGAATGCTAATGTGCAAGATTCATCACAGATTTGTTTCATACCGGAGGGTCTGATTAAATGACGTGGATCCTGCTGTGAAAATGCGCCGTTCTCTTTAGAGACGGACAAGTGTGGACAAGCCTTTCACATGCCTCAAAATCCCATCTGTGCAGTTACACTTTGTAAGGAACATTTAAACTAGCGAAACTGATTATCTTTGAGCAGCTAAAGCCAATTCCCCTCAGCCTCAGGCCTGTGGCTTTTTGTTCATATCGACGTTCCTTCAATATCAATATATCTGAATTCTCCCGCATTTAGCTTCTTTATTAAGATCTTGGATTCAGATCTCGGATTCCTTTGTTTTGGGTTTTATACCTCAGACTACACGGCTCTCTTTGTGTCTTTCTTCTCCTTGTCTCCTGCTTTTTGTTTTTCCTCTTACCCAGGGGTTTTCTATCAGACTGAGGGATCAGACTTCCCATAATGCCGAGCGGCCGGGGGGGTCAATACGCCCGCATTCGTCTTGACTGTCTTTCATTAGCCCTCCTCCTGATCTGTATGATAAGAAAGGAGAATAGCGGGTCAGGGGCAGACCGCTCAGCAAGGTGTGTCTGTTGTCCGATGGCCCCCTGCAGCCGAGCTCTTTAAATCCTCATTAGGATTTAACCGGGAGGAGATGCTGCTTTTAATGGATTAAGCCTCATAACAGCTGCCTCCTGATTGGTGGTTGTCATGCAAAAATCAAACAGGGCTGGTCACACGTTACTCGTTACTGTGTTTCCTGCGTCGTCTGGATGATACAAAACATTGTGTTATTGGTGTCTATTAGTAATTTGTTTGTAGTGTAGCTTGCAGCATGGTTTCGGGATAATAGACTTCTGGGTGTGAGTGATCCGATGAGAAAGTGATTGAAACTCATTCGCGTTTCTAATTCATTTGCATTGTTTTGCATTTAGCCCTAGTCAGCTGCGTAAAGCAGATTAGCATTGGACGGACATTAGTTTTTAAGAGACTTAAATTCTTCTTGTGGCATTCAGTCAGGGAACAACTAACTAAAAATGGCGACAGTACAAACTTAACTACATTTTTGAGTAGTGTAACAGTAGTTCAGCTGTTTTCCCATTATGAGTACTGGGCTTGAACAGCTGGGCTGTAAAATGTTTTTTTTTTAAAGCTGTTAAAAGATTGTAATAATGTTGTTGTAAACCTAAAATTAAAACATTCTTTGGTCTGTTTTCGTTTTTGTCAATATACTACAAAGGCCATGTAAAGGAAACCTACTAGGTGGGTATTTTCAGTACAGAAAACAGTTTGACAGTTTCCAGAATGGTTTTCTTGAAGTAAAAAAAAAAATAATAATAAAATGTATCATGGAGTTTGGCATTGATAATTTTAGTAGTCCAAATATGTCATCTTCATTATTTTGTGCAAGAGAAACACTGCCTATTTTTAAAGAATTATATAATCTATCTATCTATCTATCTATCTATCTATCTATCTATCTATCTATCTATGGGGCTGTTTACACCTGGTCACTTCATACGTTTTTTCTGATCGGATAGCTATCTGATCGTGAAAAGACCAGGTGTAAATGCCCTCCGAAACGCTTTCGAGACGCATATAAATCCGATCGCTCAATTCACTTCAGGAGGTGGTCTGGGCCGCATTCCAGAAGAAACTGGACAAGTGTAAATGCATCTGGTTGTTGAAACCAGATATGCTAATTTTACTCCTCCCAAAATATTAAAATAATTCATGCGTGAGAGCGTTTTATAGGCTATAGGGCATGTTATAGTCAGATATGACAGCGCTAATGCAACAAGCATCACCACGTATGAGTAGCTGAGTATCTCTTCAGCAAGCCGACACACAAACTGCCGCAAATGAAACTAAAAGTAAGTCGCAGACGCTCAACACACAATCATCTTCATTAAAAGTATTGAGACTAACCTATTTTTCCAGTGCTGATGCCACGCTCTCTCCCCCCACTCAAAATCATGGACAGCACTGTCACTCTCTCCTGTTGCAGTCTCTGATCTTGAAATTAGCTGATAATGAATAAAATGCAGCGCATATCTATTGCTTTCATTGACGTGAAATCCGTTAAATTTGCATGTAGCGTGAGAATTGAAGAACGGATTTATATCCGTTTTGCGAAGACACATTTATGTGGCCAAGTGTAAATGGAAACGTTTTAACAAATCAGATAGATATCCGATCAGAGAAAACGCATGAATTGATCAGGGGTAAACCGGCCCTATCTATCTATCTATCTATCTATCTATCTATCTATCTTAATTTATTTATTTAGTCAACAAAAAAAGTATTTAAGCAGAAGCCCTTGGATTTTTAAACAAACAACACTGCAAAAAGGTTAAGGTAAGGTAACCCTTAAATATTGCCCACTTAAGCAGTTTCAGTGTAGTGAGTTACCTTTTGTTAGTGCTCGCTAACTACTTTTTCAGGAGAAGCTTGACTGTAAGTTGAAGCCAAATTATTTGCAGCTTGGCAAGCTACAGTTTCAAAGTTGCTTCCTCAACACTGATGGCATTAGAGAGAAATTCCTGCTCTTTCAGGGACAGTTTCAGCTGAGAAGACAACTATGCATTGCTTAAATTGACAGTGATGAAGACCATCTCTTATTACAGGTTCCTGAGTGTTTGCAGGTTTTCAGTGGATGCAGCCCACATGAGTCTGTGCGTGTTGTGTCTGTGTCTCTGGCTCTCTCTTATCTTGTTTGGTGTCAAGCTGGTTGGTGAAATGATGGCTACAGCAGCAGGAGGTCACAGCAGACCCACTGAAATCAGACCTTACACCTTATCTTCTTGTTAAAGCACATATCAAATCTAAACAGAATTGTGCTCTGGAATATTTACGATTCGGCTCTCTGGCGTTCGGGACGGGCTCTCTGTACTGCGGTTGTTTAAGAGATCTGGAGTGGGTGATATCGTGAGGAGATACAGGCCCCTATTATAACCATCTTTGTTTCACTTCTCTTGTTTTTGTTTCGAGTCTGAAAGATTCGATCAGACTGATGGATGGAGCCGAGAGATGGGGTTGTGGATTCGCCTCTGAGACGTTCCAGTCTCAGAACTTTGAAAACAAAGGTGAAAAGATGCATCACTGTTACTCATCTTCTTTCTTCTGTTTTACTTCCCAATCTCTGATCATCATCACTGATCTAGATGACTAAAATCAAGATGGCGGTAGAATGGCGACAGACTTTCCCACATTTACTTGCTTAGCTAAGGAGTCTCCATTTCACTTACTGTAACTGAAGTTGTTTTAACAATTACATGGATAATTCACCGCAAAAAGAAAATTGTTGCTATTTTTTTTTCATTTTTCAATCAGTCTAAACTGGTGTGACATTCTGTCCTCTGTAGAACACAAAATAATATATATATATAATGCAGACTAAATCCACTGAAAACCTGCACAAACTCAGTAACCTGTAATAAGAGATGGTCTTCATCAATGTAAGTAGTGCATAGTTGTGTGAATATATACATAACTGTGTATCATATATACAGAGTGAAAGCGTGAACAGGGACTGTCAAGGTCAAAAAGGAAAAAAAAAAAAGTTTTGACATACATTGCTGGGTAGTAACTGATTGCATGGAATCTGAATTCAGATAATCGGGTTACAGTTTTTTTTTTATTCCTTTCTAAATGAACCTAAATGAAATGCCTGCTATATTGTAATGTTTAATGCTTTTCATGATGTTGATAAAGCATGGATTATATCTTCTCTGTCTTTGTTTTTTTTTTTGTTTTTTGTTTTTTTTCTTACTGGTACACAATAATCCCATTCAAGTCTTTGTGATAAACGAGCAGTGGTGGAAAGAGTACTGAAAAAATATACTCAAGTAAAAGTACCACTACCTTCCAAAAAATGTAGTGTGAGTAGAGTAAAAGTACTTGTCCAAAAAACTACTTGAGTAAGAGTAAAAGAGTAGCCTATTTAAAAGTACTCATGAGTATTGAGTAGTGAGTACTGAGCTGTGGATTCTACCCCGTCATAAACGCTGTACACTGCAATTTATACATTTAAAAAACATTGTACATTCTGTAATTCACATTATCTTGTTTGTCAAAAAAATGAAGAATATCTATCATCCAGCAGTTTTAATTTTGACTGCCAACTCTTTTAATACATAAAAACAGTACAGAAACAGTATTCAGTTAAAGATAAGATCAGTCATCCCCATTTAAATCATAAAGTTCGAAAAAATAATTTAAAAGCATGTGTAAGGCCACTGAGACAGCATGCTGTTGTTGCACATAAAATATTAATGTTTAGAATGGTGCAAATACAAACACCATTAGAAATTAATAGTTCACCATCACACACACCATGATATGGGTTAAAATGTGAGCCCATTTCTCTCAAAAACGGTGCCAGTTTTAGCGTTTTGCAATAAAGAAATAAGATAACTAAACTTGGATAATTTGTTACAATTTTAATTTGTTACATGCACATTGTTCTATAAGGATGACATCATGCCATACTTTTTACACATTTACTCAAATTGTTATGCTGATAATACAATTTGTAAGGAAAAATGCATTAAATATCGAACTATTTCTGGGGAAACTTTTTCAAAAGAAAGCAAACGCACATCTCTTTGCAGAGCCGCGGCGGTCTCGGTAAATCAGCAACTGAATGGAACAAAAAGTGTTGAACTTGAAATTGTTTATGCACGAGTGCACTTGCTAAATGAAGGCAGATTGTATAAAATGGATAAAATAATAATAATAATAATAATGAGCTGCAGTTTTATTACGAGAGAGAGAGAGAGAGAGAGAGACAAGGCATGAAAACATAGATCATGCGTCTCATAAGTGAGTGGGAACTACCGAAAGTGGCACTTGCAGGGAGTTAACACAGGCCGTGTAGATAGGCAAGCATATATACAAATCATTTAGTAAGCAGAAATCCGAAATTTACCTTAACATATTAGAGGAAGATGCGACTGAATTGATGCTTGAAGAATGCACTTCCAGCAGCCATGATAAACTGCAGTTGGCGGTTAAAGTTTCTATGCAATTTGATTTGACGAAAGTCAACGAGACCGATTACTATCTCTCTATCCAATCACGTGGATGGATAAAAATAAAATTAAAATAAGCATGTAACGACCACAAACGGAGGAAAATAGCGGAGTAAAAGTACAGATACATCAATTCAAATACTCAGTAAAGTAAGTACACAATTTTTAAACTACTCAAAAAAGTACAATTACTGATAAAAACTACTTAATTACTGTAACGTGAGTATTTGTAATTCGCTACTTCACACCACTGTAAACGAGTTAGGTCAAAAGTAACCTAAAAGTAATCAGATGTGTAATCCAGATTATGATACTAACTACAATTTTCATCATGCAATTTGTAATCAGTAATGGACCTCCATTTGAAAGTAATCTACCCAGCACTGTTGCCATAATAGTTTGGAATGACATGAGTGCGATTAAGATTTTCATTTTTGGGTGAACTACTGAACAACTATATAAAAAAAACCAAGAGTGGCTGTTGAAATGTTTCATTTTAAAAGTCAGAATCACAAGACTATCTTAGCATTCCTCAGTTACTTGCGATATAAATTAGGACAGTTCCCATTTGTGTGGCCGTCACAGCAGATGTTGCAGTCGTTCTTCAGAAGAGAGTGTATCAGTGATGTCATCTCAAAGATCGATGGCTGAAAATGTGCAGCAGATTTTGTTACTCACAGGGAGGTTTGTTCTCGCTAGTCCTACTAAATGAACTGTATCCTGTTGTAGTTTAAAAAATGCTTTGAGGTAGACACCCGGACAAAGAAACATTCCCAAGAACAAGATTAATCTAAAGGTTGGAAAGCTGATGTCATTGAGTTTTACTTTGTGCTTTGGAATTGAGCCCTTTGCAGAAGGTCAACACTGATATTTGGGAGATTCTGTGAACAAGTGCCTTTTGTGTTCCTTATTATCAAATGTGACCCTGGACCACAAAACCAGTCATAAGGGTCAATTTTTTGAAATTGAGATTTATACATAATCTGAAAGCTGAATAAATAAGCTTTCCATTGATGTATGGTTTGTTAGGATAGGACAATATCTGGCCTAGATACAACTATTTGAATATCTGGAATCTGAGGGTGCAAAAAAATCAAAATATTGAGAAAATCGCCTTTAAAGTTGTCCAAATGAAGTTCTTAGCAATGCATATTACTAATCAAAAATTAAGTTTTGATATATTTATGGTAGGAAATTTACAAAATATCTTCATGGAACATGATCTTTACTTAATATCCTAATCATTTTTGGCATAAAAGAAAAATGGATAATTTTGACCCATACAATATATTTTTGGCTATTGCTACAAATATACCCCAGCGAGTTAAGACTGGTTTTGTGCTCCAGGGTCACAAATGTGTAAATAATAACTTTAACAATGAGTGGCTGACCAGCCATTTTGATTTTTAGGAAGGAAAGGCAAGTTTGTTTAAAATAAGATTTTACACACAATGGCAATACACTTTAAAGTGATTTCAAGTGATTAAATATAATCATAAAAGGTACATAAGGAAAAAAAATAAATTAATATAAATTGACATCAACTTAATTTAAAATGTATTGCATTTATTAAAACAGGATTTTAGTGATGAATTTAAGTCATGTGCACAGGATATCAACACTGTTACCATCACAACTATCCCGTATTAATTCAATAATAAATAACGGTCATAATCATCATCCTTTTAAAAATGAACTCGACAAGAAAATGTAAATGAATGTGTTGTAATCACGCTGTCATGTATTTTGTGAAAAGAAGAAAACCTTAACCCGTCAACCCTGTTACTATGAATTGATTTTTTAAAACTAGATCGTTTTTAGAAATATCAGAATAATTACATTCCTTATAAATATCTTGAAAGAAATTACATGACCTTGAGCACAGGCTAGTAATCACTAAAAGAACTGCAAAACCGTCAACCCTGTTACTTTCTGAATGTATAGTTAGACCCTATTTTAATATTTATTTATATTAATACTTGTTTATTATGACTTAAACGCATTTCTTGAGAGTTTATTCGTTTATTTATTTTAAAATCACCAGAATGGAAAAGGCAGCCTTTCATTGAACTTTGTGTGTGTGTGTGTGTGTGTGTGTGTGTGTGTGTGTGTGTGTGCAATAATGTCAATTGCTATGAGAAATTCGCCCCATTTATTAGACTACACATGTAATGTTGCATTTTTTCTCAAACACTCAAACAACTGAATCACTGAAGGCCTTTTTATTAACATTCCAAATGATGCTATGAGGTTATGTTTTGCTTTGTTTAAATCCTAAAATTGGTCCTCAAATCCCACTGCAGTATTTGAAACAACGTCTTAGAAGAAACACCTTGAATCTGGTCTATGTCCACATGATTTATACACTCTTTCCTAAAATAATAAGTATTGAATATGACATTTTAATGTGGAAAAACTCCCCAGTTTACACAGCATTTCACACTAGTGTATATATAATACATTGGAAATAGCTCATGTTCAGTCTTTTGTTCAGTCAGTTTTCTTTTTGCTGTAGCACCTCAAGCATTCTGGGCCATCTGCGCCTCGTCTCTGCAGTCTGAGTGACTGACTACATTCTGATATTTTTCAGACAGCCTCAGACACATTTTCAAACACACTCATACTTTCAGCCGGACTGCAGCGGGGACTGTTATGTGCTGAAGTGTCTGGGTGCCTGTGATTGTACTGAAAAGCGGTCCAAAAGTTCAGAACCTAACATTCGTACATTTAAAGTAATGTTGACTAAAGCCAGTTCCCATGAACTTTGTAAAACAGAGACTATAGTGCTTTCTCGGGCCATTCAGACTGCAAACATGAGATCTTAAGGAGTTTGAAAGAGATCCTATTTATCAACCCAGAGGAAATGAGACATCATAGAGTTTTTACGTTTCATTAAAGGATCAGCTTAGTCCTAAATGTTTTGAGAGCAAGGTGATTAATGAATTCCCAAGACTTTTCTAGTAGTCCACAATAAAAGTAATACTACAAAACAATAATACACTGAGTATAAGTAGAAAAATGGCATGTCTTTTTAGGATTAATATCCATTGCTTTTAAATACATTCTAACATTTCAGTTTCAAAATAGCCCAATATTTCCAGCTTTTTATTACTCTGTGTGAATTCTATGTGGAGACCCTACACAATTCAATTAATTTGAAAATAAAATTTGCCAATTGACACACTATAAGAGTGTAGTGGTACTTCAGTTGAGCCTTCTTCTAATATTTCATTTTGACCAACTTATAAAACACCGAAAATGAGACTCTCCTCTGATGTGACAGTAACTCAGTACTTGTGTGATGGGTTTCCTGCAGCAATAAGTATCAATGGTATCAGGAGAGCTGAACAAATATTACATTTCAGACATGTGACAAACAGTTTGGGCAAATAACCTGACTGCATGTTGAATGCAACATCTTATAGGCCAGAAGTCCATACCACAAAGAATTACAGGTCAGAAAAGCTGTACAGCACATATTTTGTCTTTTCTCACATTCAATTATTTACACATTTTAGCCTTGAAAGTCTTTTAGAGGCATTTATTTCGTACCGGAGGAGATGTCTTCTCTTTCTGAAGCACATTCTGTGAACCTCAAGGACAAGAGTATTAAACTCCATCCAGGGTGCTTCAAGCCTTAACCAGTGTTCACTTTACTAAGCAGATGACTTTTTCTAAAAGACCTATTTAATACAACAAAAAATACTTAAAACCAAAACATTTTATTGGAGTATGATTATATATAAAGCACTGACTGCCTATGCCAAATTATCCTCTGTGATGGATAGATGCCAGACCATTGCTGTGAGGTTGCTAGGGTTTTTAACACATCAGTTTCCAATGTGTTCTTGGTGGTTGCTAGGTAGGTACTGTCCCATATCAAAAGAGCCTATCCCAACTCTTTATAGCATTCTTTTAAGTCAGTCGATTGGATTTTCCACTCAAAGGTTTGTTGTAATCCCGAACTCTTCATATAAATAATACTAATAGCGATGCTTCACTTAGCAAACACCGCTAATTATTTTTCCATATGTGTGGTTCTCAAAACTTTACTGCATTCTATTTTATATTTAAGGCATCTGTAAGCCAGCATGGATGTGGTAACCCAGTTTTCCACTTGATTTTCAGTTATACTGGGCTGGGTGAGGACTAGTCTTTAATATGGTACAGTGTGGATTGTAATCTTGTTTGACTGGATGAAATAGGTTTATTAGGATATCAGATTGTCATGGAACATTAGCAGTATGTTACCCAAAAATAGAGTATTCCAACATGTCTCTGTAAACCCTTTGCACAGGGTCTTTCTTTTCTAGTGTAGTTAAATGAGAATTCGAACAAGGCATATAGGCACTAATTTCTGTCAGCGTGAGCGATTTAAGAAAAGCAGATAGATTCCGGGGTGAAATTATCTCCCTGTA
The DNA here is from genome assembly GCA_021397915.2 of Tor tambroides. Classification (NCBI taxonomy): domain Eukaryota; kingdom Metazoa; phylum Chordata; class Actinopteri; order Cypriniformes; family Cyprinidae; genus Tor; species Tor tambroides. The sequence continues at coordinate 36,728 of JAFVLL020041630.1, read as the reverse complement.
TATATCTTGCTAATGAATACCCATAGCTTGTGAACTCAAAACCATACAGCACAAGTGTCATAAAGGCCTTTTTATTCCAGGTTGTCCTTGCATTTTTAGTGTCCCCTCGAGGGTTTTCAGATATGAAGCAGGGTGTGAAAGCCAGACGTTGGCAGTGCAGTTGATGCTTCGTCAATGGGCGACTATAAAGGAAGAATTCATAACCTTGATGTGGCCCATTGTGCTTAATTAAGTGTAAAGGTTGATTTACATGTGTGAGTCAGTGTGGAGGTTGTTGGTCTCGCTTGTGCCACTTAACAGCACTGAAGAACACAAAGACCTCAGAAATATGTATATCGCCTTCTTACCTAACAGCTGGACTGGACAGTCATTAAAATGTTTCAATAACTTTCAGTCACTTTTTTGTCATTGTAAAGGCATGTACAGTACCTTGCGGAAGCATTCATACACCTTCATTTTTTTCACATTTTGTTATGTTGCTGCCTTATGTTAAACTGCTTTAAATTACGCATCAATCTACACTCCATACACCATAATGACAAAGCAAAAGACAGGTTTTTGACATCTTTGCAAATTTATTAAAAATAGAAAACTTAAATGATTC
>JAFVLL020041630.1:14718-36024 GCA_021397915.2 Tor tambroides | reverse complement strand
TGAAAATGGAGGACCTTTTCGGTCATGGGCCTTAATATAATATTATCTTTAATAAAACTGGATTTTTACATTTTCTAAGGAAAATATGAGAGGTGCTTGCCCATCCAAAACCCACCGCTACAATGCTAGGAAGTTTTTTGGGTGGTTGTTGGTTTCTGGGGTGTCGCTGCCTGTTCTAGGCAAAAAAACAAAGTCTGATAACTTAGAAAAATATGAACAAGGTATAAATATGTATTTATTTATTAGGGAAAGGGAAGTGGTGTGTGGCCAAGTATGTGACCCATACTCAGAATTTGTGCTCTGCATTTAACCCATCCAAGTGCATGCACCCACAGTAGTGAACATACACCCAGAGCAGTGGGCAGCCAATGCTGCAGCGCCCAGGGAGCAGTTGGGGGTTTGGTGCCTTGCTCAAGGGTCTCACCTCAGTCGTGGTTTTGAGGGTGGAGAGAGTGCTGGATATTCACTCCCCCCACCTACAACCCCTGCCGGACCTGAGACTCGAACCCATGACCTTCGGGTTACAAGTCCGACTCTCTATCCATTAGGCCACGACTGCCCCAAATTAAAAGATTGACACTCTTAATGAAAGATTGTAGTTAACATGTAGAATAATTTAGCACTCACAATCCTCTTACTATTATCTAGTAGTGTTAAGTAAAGTACAGAATTCAGTTTTTTTGTCACTTATATGGAAAAGGGGTCACACTTTAGTTTGGGGACCAATTCTCACTATTAACTAATATTAACTTTTAATGTAAGTTAGTAATGTTAGTAACGTAGCTGCAAAGTTTAGGTAGGATTAAGGGATCTAAAATATGCTCATGCAGAATAAGGCATTAATATGTGCTTTATAAGTACTAATAAACAGGCAATGTGCTAGTATTATCTATTCTAGTTAATAGTGAGAATTGGTCCTTTAAAATCAAGTGTCAATGGGACATTGAGCTCTAACATGATGTTTTCTGTAATCTAATAATTTCTCCTGTAGTAATGGATATGTTAACTTACAATATTCATTTTAAGTGCATCATGAAGGATAGATTTAACTACTAGATTTGAATGATCGTTGACCTTTAGACATTATCTGATGGTTTAATAGAGTGTTTGTTGAGGGCGTTTGTCTTTGCACGTCAGGAGTAATGTGTCCTATATTTGCCCCACAAAAAATCATTAACACTTTTCATAAGTTAATCAAAGCCAACACACAATAAATCATAATCATTATACGCTTCAAATCTGCAGTAAGACGCTCCTTTACCATTGAATGAATGAAGTTAAGAGTCAGACTGCAGCAATGAGAGATGAAAGAAAAAAAAAAGAAGCTTTTGAAGGCGTTTGGTGAACAAGCACTTTTTAAATGTTAAAATCCTGTTAAATTTAAAGGAAAAAACTGCCAGCTGTGGTTGCAAGAAATTCGATGTAATATATATTTCATTAAGTGATATAATGTTAATGTCCCAGCCTACTTGAACTACTTGAATCTGCTTTGTAACATTTTTACAGTATAGTGAAAAAAGCCCTCCATACAGAAAGAAGTCTTTTCCCCTTAATTAGATTTGGAAGTCTGGCCCTTTTTTCTCTCTCTCTCTCTCTACTGTATAGATTTGACCGTGTCCTGAAATATCCGTCCATAACAGCGTGAGTCAGCAGTGACTCCAGGCCTAATCAATTGTCCTGCTTTTGAAAAGCTGTTTATGAAGCAGGCTCCAGCGGACTACATGATGCATGAACTGCGCTGGTGGGTGTTTCGGGGCTCTGGCAACGGGAATGCATTTTAATGTAATTCCCAGACACTGGAGAAGTATCGCGTGTTGTAAACTTGACATGCCAGGCCACAGAAACACGTCGAAGTTTCTCATTATCGTTTCTTCCACGCCCTCGACATACTCTGGTTTTCCTGGTGTTCTGGTAAAATGAAAGAATGGAGTGTGGTTGAGAGGATCAAATCTGCTGCCATGTGGCGGATCCGCAGCTGGGGAAAATGGAGAGTTTCAGCAGAGCCGATCGGATGAGGTGAAAAGGGGGCGGGTTTGGCTGTGCTATTCCTGTGTAGCTGGAGTCAGAAGGGAAAAGGGCCGAGTGAGATAATGCAGCCCGTTCTGATGGACACCGCCGCAGCCCAATTGATCCGCTCAAACACCGTTGTGACCTCGCAATCGAGTTGCATTAGAGTACAGTGGAATGTAGGCCAGGGGAAAGGGGCCGTGAATTTAAATGTTACAGTTAAAGACCGAAAAGACCTGAGCAAATAAATCATGACAACGTTTAATCACATTATTCGTGTCAATTTATTTGAATGCTTCATAAGCTCTGTGAGCTCTAACTACAGCCAATCTAGTACATTTTGAAAAGATACAGTATATACATTCATAAAATGACTTGTAATGTTTTCAAAAGATGTGTATTATGCTCAGCAAGGCTGCATTTATTTGATCAGTAAATAAAAGTACAAATAATAGTACAGTAAAACAGGAGTGTTGTTATTTGTTGTTATTATTTTTTACAACTGAATAGAACTGTTTTCTATTGGTAAATAATTTAAAATGTAATGTATTCCTAATTTTGTGCTCAAGTATAATTTCTTATTAACAATGTTGAAAACAGCTGTGCTGCTTAAACATTTTTTTTTCAATAGAAAACACCATAGAACAGGTTTTATTATTTTTTTATAATAAGAAGAATATCAATAATAACAACAACAACAATAAAAATTAATTGAAACTTTTGAACGCTACTTTTACTATAGCTTTGGTTTTTTTTAACTCCATAGAATGTATGGTATATAGAATATATAATGATCAGCTGAATGGATCAGTGCAGGTTAAATAAATAAATAAATGAACGAATGAATGAATGAATGAATGAACTTTTGTATCCATAGAACAGCATACATAGATTTTTTTTGTAACAATGTAACAATGTAACAGTCTTTACTGTCACTTTTGATCAGTTGAATACATCCTTGCCGAGAAAAAAAAAAAAAAAAAAAATGATCCCAAAGTTTTGAACGCTAGTTTTACTAGTAACTTTGATATGGTAAAATCATTATGTTTTTCATTATATTATAAAATTATGGCACCAGCAATATGAAACCAATATGTAAATAATAATAACGGAGCCAAATAACGTTGTTCTTTGTGGTTGTAATTTACAAACGTCAAGCAATGTAGCAACAAGTTTACTGGCATTTTACAGTGATTTTGAATGCAGTTCATCCAATCCTAGAGCCGATTTGGAACTATCAGCTAGCATTTTATTGAGCTTTACCTCTCACTGGTGGTTTTACCGAGTCTCAAACTGAATTGCATGTTGTTGAGCAGCGCACACTATAAAATGACATATCTGAAGCGGCAACACCTGTCATCAGTCAAAACTTGCTGCTGTGTTGCCTTTCTAATGGTCACAAGGAATGACTACAAATTTGAAAAAACCCAGCGATAAATCTTGGTTCAACAACCCAAGATTTGATTTCCACTGAATGGACTTTTTAAAGTCATTTGAATCCATTTTGCTGTCAGTGTCTTTGAGAACATCTCAGCATGTCAAACTCAGGGGGAAATGCTGTGGATAAAACGCACAGTGACTGCGTTCTGACTGAATAATTACAGGAGAAGCTTCTCAGCAGACAGATTATTTTCCTCTTCATTTGAAAACATGAATGAGAAAAAAAAATTCAGAGCCAAGATGTTGACTTTATAATTCCACTTACTTGAATAAATCAATCGTACAGACTGATTTTAGATGGATTTCTATTTAATGTGGCCAAATGTATACACATTGCTGGAGGAAATATAGATTAAACAGCAGTCTTTGTCTTAGGTTATGAATCTTTGTAATAAAAATAGTATTTTAAATAAGACATATTTTAAAACCATTTACAGTCTGATGCAGAAAGCAAATCAAAAATGATGCACCAAGAATTAAAGTTGACTTGTAGTGTAAGATTGTTTGCTTTGTTGTGACTCACATGCACAAATGGGATTTGGTGTGGGCTAATTTTTTTTTTTTTTTTTTTTTTTTAAATACACCTTCTGGGCAGATGGATAGATGTAATTTTCAGTCATAGCACATAATTGATTATTTTTCTTGCATTTATTTTCTGGTGCATCCGCACTGCATTTTGCATGTGAGATTAATTTCTAAATATAGGGCTATATTTAAGGTCAAGGCTTGTGATTGGTTGAATGTGTTTTATTTGTGTTTGACATTAGCGTGATGAGGGAAATGCCCTTTACATGCTGCTCTGAGCTCAGTACCAGATTTCACTCTCTGGGCAGACATTTGATGCTCTTCACATTAGCAGAACACGGCACATGTATTGATTTTGGTTTATTTATTTATTTTCCACCGACTGTATCTCTCTTGTTGTCTGGCCTTTCTCACCCTTCCATAAAATGGAGAGAAATACTTTTGTCAGTACTTTATATTTGATTTTTTTGCTTTGTTACTATTTATTTATTTACTTACTTAATTTGTGGAATTATTTTCCAGATTTTTTGATAAATATTTTCATCCAAATCCACATTACTGCAACAGGCTAATGTAAAGACGTAAGGCCATTGCACACTGAGTCCGAATTTTCGTCCGAAATTTTTTCACGTTGAAAAATAAATAGGACCTTATGTTGTCTCAATCCAACGCTATTTCACAACCATTTCGTTCGTATTTTACGAGGTGGCTAATTCGTACAAATTCGTATAACCTCACTCGTACAATTTTGCACGATTTGTCTAAACCCCAGTGACGGGTAGGTTTAGGGGCTTAGGGGTTAGGTGTAGCTCATTCGTACAAATTCATACGAATTGTGCAACTCGTAAAATACATACGACTTAGCAAAAATCGTATGAATTTGAACGAGTGAGGTCGTACGAATTCATACAAATTAGCCACCTCGTAAAATATGTACGAATTGCCGTGAGACCGGGCTGGTCAATCACGTTTACACACTGCCTCCGAAACTTTCGTCCGGCATAAAAAAATTTGAATCGGGTTCAATTTTCAGCGTTTTTCGCATCCGTAGAAAGCATTTTGAAAGGTGTTTTGACAATTCAGAGCCACCATACAAGCGAACGCCAAAATCCAGAATGGCGATTGTAAAGTTCATCCACCGCAAAGATCCTTGCACACTAAGTTCACAGAAATTGGTGGTCTTCTTTTTAATGTGTGGCTCTAGTATCGTTAGCAAAGCATCAAACTGAGCCACTGACATCCAGAAGTAAACTTTGAATCCCCCGTGATAATCCCGCTGCTCCTTAATAAGGAGGGGGATCTCTCCTTCCTCTCTATATATCAGGATTGGATGGATCCATTATTTCATTTCTTTTTCTGTTTTTAAGAAGCGAGAGAACAACAAAATCATCCTCACTGCTTGAAGACTCCATTTAGTACTGTTTTACAAATTGTTTCGCGAGGGATTAATTAATACGCATTGGACTCAGTGTGCAAGGTTTCTGTGCGCGTATATATATATATATATATGGCATTGCAGCAATGAGAAAAAAAAAAAACTAATTGAAAATCAATCAATCAATATTGATTTTAAAAAATCCCTGTTTTTCTTCAGATAGGCACCATTGCTTATTTCTTTATTTTGATTCTCGGTTGAAACACTTTTTGCTGTCAGTTTGACAACCTTTAAAATAACTCGACTCAGATTTCTTTCTCTTGATACTTGGCACTTCAAGACACTAGTTCTGTGTAGCATATTTTTTGGTCTAAAGTCTCTCTCTTTCTTCCAGGGTTTAGCCGGGCAGCCATGCCGTTCGGTCTGGTGAGGCGGGAGCTGTCTTGCGAGGGTTACCCCATCGACCTACGCTGTCCAGGAAGTGATGTCATCATGATCGAGAGTGCCAATTACGGCCGGACAGATGACAAGATCTGCGATGCTGACCCCTTTCAAATGGAGAACATCAACTGTTATCTGCCCGATGCATTCAAGATCATGTCTCAAAGGCAGGTTCTTCCGTGCCAAGATCTGTCCTCCTTTTCTAAAACTCTCTCTTCAAAACACGTCTTCTCTCTCATTTGCCCGTCTTTGATTACACAGTGCATGAATACGAGCATCTTCAGCGGCATACATGAAGAATATTTCTTTCTACAATCTTAACAACCAAACCAAACAGATCTCAATGCGCTCACATCCGATCTTCTTTTGAGTTTAGACAGTGTGGTGCATCTGGAGGCTTGTGCTAAAAACAGGAAGTGATGTGTGAGCCGGGCTTTGATACGTATTGCCGCGGGAGTGGCGTACAGTTCCGCTCGGCTTATTATAGGAATGTCGTGATTCGTGGGGAAATAGGTTTGAAAATGTGGCGTCTCAATTAGTCCTTTCAGCTGCAGGCAATTAGGCGTCTCAAGTGGGTGCTAATCTGCACAGGAACTCTAGGCTGGGATTTGCCTCTGCAGGTCTGCAGAAGTCCAGATGTGAAATTGCATTGTTGTGCACTTTTCATCTTTTTAGTTTTCTGGTCAAATAATGAATCACCAGCGGCTTCACGATCTTTCATTGCTACAGTTGCATTAATAATAGATTACTATACTTAATAATAGAAGCTTTCACTCAAAGCTACTTCATTTCTTTGCAAAAGAAACTTTCATTTTTTTTATTATTGATTTATATGGGCTTATATCAAATTAATTAAAATAAACACCTCGTTCTGTGTCCTGTGGGTTTGTGTCGAAGTCTATTAACTTGTTTAATAATGTGGATTTAAACGAGGGATCGAGCAACCAGAGGCACTTTCTGCTTTTTTCCTGTGTTGGCCTTCTCTTGGTCGTAAATATTAGACAACTTAGATATTGTTGAGAGCTGGGTTCAGAGAGAAACAGACAGGTGCAAATAATAAAGTGCATGGTAATGTAAATAGTGAAGTGCACCAATGCAAAAACATGATGACTTTTATTTTTATTTTTTTTTTATGTTTTATGGTTTAATGCAAAGAAAATAAATCTAAATTTTACACAACCATTTCCATTCAAAAGTTTGGAGTTAAGAAGTTTTTTTCTTAATTTAATTTAAATGTGTGTTTATATATATATATATATATATATATATATATATATAATTTTTTTTCATACTTTTTGTTTACCAAACAATGCAAGTGTACAGTAATAATATTTCACAATATTACTGTTTTCATATTACTGTTTTGTTTTCTTAAAAATAGTCTTACTGACTTTTGCTTTCTCATTCATTCATTCATTCATTCATTCATCCATCAATCATTTAGTTCATTACATTGCAATTCAAACCGTGAATTATGTTTCAGTTCATAGTAAAATTCCTGGCAACTGAGTTATTTTATTGATTGACTGAATGATTGCCAAAGCCAAATTTTACTTGCATTTGTGAGTATTGTGAGAAACAGGAATTTACTAGGAAGACGGGTGGAATAGAATAGATGGAAGGAAAGAAAGAAAGAAAGAAAGAAAGAAAGAAAGAAAGAAAGAAAGAAAGAAAGAAAGAAAATGAATGAATGAATGTTGTAGGCTGGATTTGAACCTGCATCATCCGCATTAGAACCACGGCTCAACAAGTGAGGAATATGTATGCTGCGCTACAGCTCTGATAATAAACTTATTATTTAACTTATGAGCACAGCTGTGATTGAAATATTATGCGACTTTTTGCCTCAGTCCCTTAGCAACACATCTGAAACAAAACTTTCTTTGCGTAAATTCTCCTGCTCCTGTCGTCCTTGCTCTGCTAAGTACCCTGCTTTGGGGAACATGAGCGAAGGGCTGCAGCGCTGTACAGGGGAAATTTGTTCTGTATTCACACCATTAATATCCGTGACAGAGGCGTCCGCATGGCTCTCAGAAGACCAGCGTTAGCACACACTCCCACTGTACATATGGCATTAGTGAATACTTCAAGCATTGCAGATTAAGCTTTCATAAGTCACCGTAAATACAAGCTTCTGGAAACAACAGCTACACCTGTTTAAGAATTCAGAGCATTGGGAATTTCACTGGCCTGGTAATAAAGTCTTAAATAATGCCTATGATTCCTGATTTAATTAGATATGTGAGGTTTGGGCTGCTTGATGCTACGGATAGAGGAAGTGAGGTTTAATTCAGATCAGACATTAGAAATCCTGTAATCTTTTGATTAAAAGTACTGCAAGCGATTTCTGATTTCATTTGTCACTTGTCGGATTTGTGTTTTGGTTTGGATGAATGATCATCTACATCTACTTGAACTGAAGATCCAGATAACGCATGTTGGTCTTTATTTTTTATTTATTTTATTTTTTGTGATCTAAGTAAATGAGTACATTGTCTGTCATAACACTGCGTACCTTCAGAAAATAGATAGGTTTAATATACATCACTATTACGCTACTGAAAATGAAGCAGTTTCATTCTTTTCTTTACACTTTGATATTGTTACTGTGATAAATACAAAATGTATTGTGCACCATCTTTGAAGGGCTTTAGAATGTATGATGTATAATATAATTTACATGATGTTTTTATAGATCAATCAAGAACTGTATTACTGCATTACTCAGATCAACAATCAAAGCAGCCTCCTAGTAACAAACAGAATTTGACTGATAAAACAGTCTCAAGTTTAGTTTGCTCTAATAATAATAATAATAATAATAATTCATTACATTTATATAGCGCTTTTCTAGGCACTCAAAGCGCTTTAAATTATGAGGGGGGATCTCCTCATCCACCACCAGTGTGCAGCATCCACCTGGATGATGCAACGCCAGCCATAGTGCGCCAGGACGCCCACCACACACCAGCTTACTGGTAGAGATGAGACAGAGTGATGAAGCCATTCAGCAAATATGGGGATTGTTAGGAGGCTATGATGGTCAGAGGCCAGTGGGCAAATTTGGCCAGGATGCCGGGGTCAAACCTTTTTAAACATTTTTAATGACCACAGAGAGTTAGGACCTCGGTTTAACGTCTCATCCAAAGGACGGTGCTTGTTGACACTATAGTGTCCACATCACTATACTGGGGTGCTAGGACCCACACAGATCACAGGGTGAGCACCCCTTGCTGGCCTCACTAACACCTCTTCCAGCAGCAACCTAGTTTTTCCCAGGAGGTCTCCCATCCAGGTACTGACCAGGCTCAACCCTGCTTAGCTTCAGTGGGTAACCGGTCTTGGGCTATAGGGTGATATGGCTGCTCTAAGCTAAAGCCGAAGATAGAGACTGATATAGATTGTCTTTCCTGTGGGCATTTTTCTAGTCCAGATTTCCTGACTGAAACACTTCCTTCAACTTACCACACTATTGTTTTTTCTGTAATGAGTGAAATTTCGACTGTAAATGTTGTGATATCTTGGAAGCATTGATTTGGTGAGTGTTCAGAGTTTAGGAGGGAGAGATCTGTCTAATGAGGGGCGTCTTGTGAAAGCGCCTGACGTGTGACTGTGGTGTGAAGAGCAAACACCAACTGTCAGCTAACAGGAACATCATGAGAATTTAGCATACAGTAGCCCCAAACTGTATTTGGACAGTTTATCCACATATTCAAATTTATTACAAAATATCAAACCAAGTGGCATTTATTTTAAAGAAAAATAGTAAAAAGATGCTTTACAAGCACAAAATTATTATTATTATTATTATTATTATTATTTAAGTATATTAATATTATTTAAATATACTGTACATATATAATTTATTTTTCTGAAGCAAAAACAAACATTTAGAACATAATACTCTATACCATTCAAAAGTTTGGAGTCAGATTTTTTTTTTTTTTTTTTTTTTTTGGTTATAGAAATTAATACATGTAGCAAGGATGCTTTAAATTGATCTACAAATTGATTTTACAAAAGATTATGTTTCAGATAAATGCTGTTCTTCTGAACTTTCTATTCATCAAAGAAACCTGAAAAAATCTACTTCTGTTTTCAACATAAATGTTGTTTTTAAACACCAAATCAGAATAATATAATTATTTCTGAAGGATCATGTGTAATGATGCAAAAACTTCAGCTTTGAAATCACAGGTATAAATTACATTTTAAAATATATTCAAATAGAAAACAGTTATTTTAAATAGTAAAACTATTTCAAACTTTTAGTAGTGTGTGTGTATAAATAACAATAAAACTTTATTAGCCTTGTAATGTCTTTATTTTGACTCTAGAAGTTATTATTAATCTTTTCCCTTTTTTAAGATAATTTGTGATCATAATTTATTCATATAGTACATTATGCAAATGAACAGCACATTGTGACTGAATGAAATATGAATGGGAGCAGTCTCCCTGCAATACAACTACAAACAACCAATCGCCACATTATAGCTCCGGCTTTGGCCGTGTGTTATAATTTTAGATCCATAATTCATTTATATGGGTAAACATGCTGATATTCTCATCTGTTACCACATATGAGTGCTCATTAATAAAGAAACTCCCATATGAGGGACATGTTTTTCAGCAAAGCTCGTGTCTATGTATAAATTCTCATCTTCAAACCTGACCGGTGGGAATTCACAGCTGTGGACGGAGTAGCACTCTGTTCCACGTGCTTTTCTGCTTTTACGAGAAAAAAAAAAGTCTCCACTTGTTTATTAGCAAATAGAACATAAGACAAATGAATTGTCAGAGTCACATGCTGAGGTAAAGAGAAATTGCTGCAGGAAGAGATGCTACCCCAAGGCCAGGTCAGAAAAACACCAGCAGGCTAATTCACCCCCCGCGCTGCGCAAACTGTAAAACATGCTCTTTATTCCCCAAACAAAGACCTTTGTTCCCAGATTCTTTGCCTCGAAGTTAGGACAATCTTCCTGCATTTTCCTCAAAAACTGTGAGATTACACAGCATGTGTCTTTCATGTTTCAAATCCACAATAATATTCTGGTCTGCAGATATGACAAACACCACAAGGCTCTTTAGTGGTTCTTTTCAGCTAAGAACCTTGATTTTTCTTTATTTCCCCCTTGCCCCACCCCAAAGAAGCACATAAAATAAATGGTTCTTTAAAGATTGATACATAATGGTTTTTTTTTTGTTTGTTTGTTTGTTGTTTTGTTTTGCTTTGCGTTTTGTTTTGTTTTGTTTTGTTTTGTTTTGCTTTGTTTTGTGTTTTTTGTTTTGTTTTGCTTTGCTTTGATTTGATTTTTGTTTTTTGTTTTGCTTTGCGTTTTGTTTTGTTTTGCTTTGCATTTTGTTTTGTTTTGCTCAATTTGGTTTGATTGTTTGTTTTGTTGCTAATGTAACACAACTTTGTTTGTTTTGTTTTAATTTTGTTATTTGTTTTGTTTTGCTTTGCTTTGCTTTGCTTTGCTTTGCTTTGATTTGATTTGATTTGATTTTTGATTTTTGTTTTGATTTGCGTTTTGTTTTGTTTTGTTTTGTTTTGTTTTGCTTTGCTTTGCTTTGCTTTGCTTTGCTTTGCTTTGCTTTTGCTTTTGCTTTGCTTTGTTTTGGAAAGAAGTCCTGGTAACACTTTACAATAAGGTGTCATTTGTTAACATTAGTTAATGTATTAACTAACATGAACAAACAATGAACAGTACATTTATTACACTATTTATTAATATTTGTTAACGTTAGTTAATAAAAATAGAGTTGTTCATTGTTCATGTCAGTTCATAGAGCATTAACTAATGTTAACAAATGCTGAAATTAACATTAACTAAGATTAATAAATGCTGTAGAAATATTGTTCATTCTTAGTTCATGTTAACTAATGTAGTTAACTATTGTTAACTAATGAACCTTATTGTAAAGTGTTACCAAAGTCACTTAACCTTAAATGCCAAGACTGCATTTATTTGATAAACACACACACATATACACACTACATAAAAAAACTGTAAAAACAGCGATACTGTAATTCTATTTTATCTATCTGTTGTCTTTTTATTTAAAATAATTTATTTTAAAATAAAATTTCTCTCTCTAACTGCTAATTTTTTCTTTAAAAACTAACACTAGCTTTCTTTTTTCTATTCTATCTACTTAAAAAAAAAAAAAAAAAAGAATACAGAATTTATCTACTTGTTTTCTTTAAAAAAAAAAAAAAAAAAAAAAAAAAAAAACTTGCTATGTGTACTGTGTTAGGCCAACCGAGACTTGTCATATGGCTTGCATGTTGTTGCTCTTTTGTTGGTTTTTGATTGCTTCTATTGTCCTCTTTTGGAAGTCACTTTGGATAAAAGCATCTGCTAAATAACTAAATGTAAAATGTAAATGTAAATATAAAATTAGAGTTAAATTACAATTAAAAAGAACAATTTTTATGCAAATTGCAAAGCATAATTTTCAGCAGTCACTAACCAATAAAGACTATAATATTACAAAAGAAAGAAAAGGTTTGCCATCACAAGAGTAAATTAAAATGTAAAATATATTCAAATAGAAAGCTGTTGTTTTAAACTCTAATAATATTCACAATATTGTTGTTTTTTCTGAATTTTTCATCAAATAAATAAGTAAGCATACGTCCTTTTTAGAAAACATTCAAAACCAACAGTATTTTTATTTTATATTATTTTTTTTTTATTTTTTTTTACAGAACTAGACAGGTATTTGTGGAAGGAAAAAAAAAAAAAAAACTTTAAGGCTTTAAAACCTTTTTAGTTCTAAAATGAATTTATCCAGTGGACAGCATAGAAGCAGACCTCAGGAACAATGTGACGCAGATTGATGGACGATACCGCCACTGCTTTCCCAACATTTTGCTGTACACTGTGTCTGTAAGCCATGAGATCATTTCTGCACTTTATCTTTTATTGATGTGCTTAATTTTAGTTCCTAGAACCCACATAAACCACCTTCTGCATGACTTCCTGTTAAACAGGCAGTGGAGGGATGGTTAGTTCATTCCGAGTGAAATGGCATATAGGGAAAATGAATCCATCATAGGTACAATCAGCCTGACCTCAGCGGGGATTCATACAGATGTATAACTCATGTGCTGGCAGGTATGAACACTCAGAGATGAGGCTGTTTATCTTTGTCGTTGGGTTGAAAAGGGCCACTTTGGCATCTATCTGCTCCGCTAATTCCTGCCGTCTTTTATCTGGTTCCTGCTCCGGGCCACCATCCGTCCGTCCATCAGCGGTGTGCACGCTCGCTCTCGCTTTCATGCTGTTGCCCTCACAGCTAAAGCAATGTTCAGGGTTCAATACAGGCATTTTTTATCACAGAAAATAATTTTGTTAAAAAAAAAAAAAAAGTTACAGTAACAACATGCAGAGAGGCAGAGATTGAAAATGATTTTCCATTGTAATGTATGTTTCCATTGTATCAAGCCCAGATTCTGTTGCTACATCCAGAACATTCCTTTAAACTCTGGTGTGAATAGTTTCCTTTTGTTTTTCACTCATTCTTTTATCTTTCTCTCCCTCCGTCCAGGTGTAACAACAGAACGCAGTGCATCGTCATCACTGGACCAGATGTTTTTCCTGACCCCTGCCCAGGAACATATAAGTACCTTGAAGTCCAGTATGAATGTGTTCCCTACAGTAAGTACGAGCCGTCTTTTTAAATATATATAATAATTTTTATGTTACCCCTTTATGAGTGTGCCTTAAAATGCATTTCTCCACGATCCAGTTTTTATCCTTGATAATACAGTGTTTATAAAACATGCACACTAGGCATTTTTTTCAGGTTTCATTATTTTATAGCATTGACAGTGTATTTAATTTAGCTTTTTATGTAAAAAGTAAAAGAAAAGACTAAAAAACTGACACACCTAAACCATCACTGGTTCAGCCAATTCATTTTTCAAAGTCGGAGTTAAATAGATCACTTGTGAGTAGTTAAGTGGTTTCAGTTGATTGTAGTATAAATACAGCTCTATCTGCAAGGTCCAACTTCTGGTGAGTCATTATTGCAGAAAATTGCAGACTCCAAGCAGTGAAAGTGAATTGTAATTGAAAAGCACAAGGCAGGGGATGGATACTAGACGATTTCCAAGTCACTGAATATCCCTTGGAGTACAGTTAAATCAACAATTAAGAAATGGAAAGAGTATGGCACAGCTGTAAATCTACCTAGACCGTCCTCAAAAACCGAGTGACCGTGCAAGACTGGTGAGAGAGACCACCAAGAGACCAATGATTTACAGGCTTCACTGGCTGAGACGGGAGACTGTGCATACAACAACAACTGTTGCCTGGATGCTTCTCTAAGTTTATGAGAGAGAGCCAAATATAAAGCTACTGTTGTTAAAAAAAAAAAAGAAAAAAGTCATACGACATCTTGGCTGCAGTTTGCCAGAAGGCATGTGGGAGATTCTCAAACCAGGTGCAAGAAGGTTATATGGTGTGATGAGACCAGGATTAGTCAATTTGTACACTTACATGAAAGGGTGAATATGCAGTTTAAATAAATATGAAACATTTAGACCACAGTGAAATAAATTAAATTAAATTAAATTAAATAATAAAAATAAATAAGCAAAAATGTAAAATAAAAGATCATATTATTACAATAAGAAACTAAACTAAAAAAAAAAAAATAATAACAACAAATACTTTTATAGGCACTGTATTATCAATATCAGTGTTTGCAAGACAGCATTATATACTATTCTGCAGTTTATGACAGTGATGGCATTGACAATATTTGCACGATGAATTGTGATTAGTCTTCTTTCTTGCTATTTAAGCATATATAGCCATTTTTATAAAAATAAGACGAGCACTAAGTGTCATAAAAACAGCGTCTTTGATGCAGCATTTCATTTACGGCAAATCTAAGCTTAAAACTTAAAACACTATTCGTTTGCTACCTTGCAAGCACTGCTATTTCCTTGAGGAAAGAAATTGTTATTCATGTTTTTTTATGATGCAATGCTCTATTCTAATGATGCACAGTTTTTAGTGTTTGATTTGTATCCTGAAACCTTGTGCAGGTGTGATTGTAGCGCACAGAGCTGGGCACAAAATGCTTTTTGCTGCCGTGTTTAAATTTTGACGTTTCATGTAAGCTGTTAAATGTAAACCATTTCCATGTGCTTTTCTCCCTGTGAAAACTTACTTTTTAGCAGTCTTTCATCTATCAAGGAACATTACAGCGATGCACACTACATGAAAGCAAAGCAGCATTTTCTGACGTCCAGTCTTTGTGCATATAACTGCTCAGAGACAGACCAGCATGATTTCTTTGGCCTTAAAAAAAAACAGATTTGGCCAAGCAAAGATATGCCAGCGTTATGCCAACTAATAAACAGACCAAAGATGTTTTTCGTTAGTGCTTGATCATTGTGTTTGCTCGTAAGAAACCGCAGCTATACGACTGTCAGAAAAGACAAATGACTGCACGTGGATCTAACATGAACAAACTCCAAACAAACGCCTCACTTCTATTCTCAGATTTCCCATTACATTAAGAGTATGGATTGTTTTGCTCCATTAAACAATTAGATAGTAATATTATTCTCTGACTGAATTGTCTCGTCTTCTCAGAGAATGTTTCCAGAGACTTCACATACCAGACGGGGTCCTCTGCCGCACATTTCCCACCACGATCCCGAAATAACAAAGGCCTGCTGGATTTTAATGCTTAGCATTTGTTTAATCTACATCCGTATCTTTGGCTTACTGAAGTCGAAATCCCACACAAAATTTGAAAAGCTGTTGGTTCATAAAGTATCATGTTTTTCAGCTTTTCTCCAGGACTATCTGATGCGAGCACCTTCACAGAATACGTTTTGTGTTGTTTTTTGTCTCAATGTCTTTGCATTACCTCCTCTAGGCATTTCCAGGCGGTCCGTAACAGTTTTATTTACTAATCACAGTTTGACTCCCTAGGATGCCAGAGCCCTCATGTCACCCTCAGGCTGCTGAATGCTGTTTTTTGACTGGAAGTGATTTTCTTATTTGGTTTTGTTTGGTTGCAACAGTGGAATGTTCATGATGTTCTTTGGCCGACGGTATCTCAGAGAACAGGATTTGTCCCGGTATTAAGTGTACTGCATGCTCTGAGATCTGTCCTGATTGTATTGGCTGACTAAACTAGAAATGATTTGCCCTGTGGATGGATGTCGCCATAATTTCATTAGTTTTAACCTACCTCGTTAGTAACCTGGAACTATATGAATTAACTTATTTTTCTATCTATCTATCTATCTATCTATCTATCTATCTATCTATCTATCTATCCATCTATCTATCATCTATTTATTTTTGCCACCCTTTTTTCCTTT
This sequence comes from Tor tambroides, assembly GCA_021397915.2. Classification (NCBI taxonomy): domain Eukaryota; kingdom Metazoa; phylum Chordata; class Actinopteri; order Cypriniformes; family Cyprinidae; genus Tor; species Tor tambroides. The sequence continues at coordinate 19,879 of JAFVLL020041630.1, read as the reverse complement.
GCTGTAATTATTATAATAACCTAAAATTCTGTTTGTGGGTACAAACTAATGAAACCCTGCATTATCTCCAGGTGAATCTGATGTAAACATGTCCAGAATCTACGTTCAACCCAAATTCAAATGTACACTAAATTATAAAATATAATTTCCATAAAGAAACTGAAACCAATTTTATGGACCATTAAGGTTTTCTTGTATTATAATATTATTTTCAGGACAATTAAGCACATTTCCCCACTAAAATTATTATTACTGTAATGCATCCAGAAAGGGTTTTTTTTTTTTCTTAGCAATTTTCATTATTCTCTAAGGTGAATCTCATTAGGCTGTCATTACTGTCATACAATATTTTTATCATAGTATGTCTTTATTAAATCTGCATAAAGGCAGCACAAAAAAATACTATCATAACTATTATCCTTTTTTTTTTCTTGTATTATGGGCATGTAAACTTACAATGGCATTACTTATAATATAAAACAAATAGTATAAATTAAAAAAATGGTAATGGTCCTACAAACAAATAGAAATGATTTTCTGCAAATTCTATTTCATTATTTCTTCTTTTTCTAATTTTCCTTGTTCTGGACAGGTTTCATGAGATTCATTCATGTGCTAAACAGAGCTCTTGAAGAAAATGGTGACTTCCAAAAAAAATAAAAAAATAAAAAATAGTTCTCAGGGTCTCATGGATATTGTGGCCAGAGAACGGACACCATTAGTTGATCGATCATAATAATACAAGAAGGAAATCTGAGAAATGTAGCTTTAGATTGTCGGAAATGTTCACGTTTTGGATTATTTAACATGCTGCTGAAGATGGCCTTCATGAGAAAAAACTCTTGAAGACTGTCAAGATTCAGTTTATATGTCTGTCTGCATTTTGTCTGTCTGTCTGTCTGTCTATTTATCTCTCTTTATCTTTATCTGGTGCTATGGAAGGATTTGGAAGGACAGTGTATTGGCCCGTACAAAACCATGACAATAAGAATTTCTTGAGAAGTGAGACTTCTTGCGAAAAAAAAAAGTGCCTTAATAGCAAAATATCCTTATTGACTAGTAAATTAGTTAAGTTGTTTGGAAATGCACAACAATGTTGTATTCATCATATGCACTATTTACTCAGAATTCACTATACTAAAAAAAAAACATGGACAAGACTGTCATTGTGACACTGGACTGGCACAAAAAAGTAATAATTTAAATTTTGTAATCACAATTAAAGAAAAACTATACTTGAAAATTACAGATGAAAGATTCATTGTTTACTCACTGTTATGTCGTTCCAAACAGTTCCAATCCCATATGAATTCTGTGGAACACAGAAAAAAAATGGAATTTTAAAGAATGTTAGGGCCACTCATTTCAGTATAATTAAAGTGACATACACAAACTCTGATATGACAAATGTCCGCCATAAATAGTATAACAAAAGTGATTCATATGATATTTGGCGTATGTCAAGTCTTTTGATAGAGTTGTGTGAGAACCAGACCAAAATATAAAGTTAATATTATTTCAGATGTTACAAAGTTAACATACAGCATAACTGTAATTGCATGAAAAAGAGTGATATTATTCAAAAGTATGTGTTCTACAAAAGAAAGCAAGTTAGATATATTTGGAATGACAAGAGGGCGAGTAAATGGCTCTTTTGAAAAATGAAAATATGTCCCCTTAAAAAGTAAGAATGCATTTCACAAACTGTATTGAAATTGAAACCGTATACTGCCATACCAGACTGTTCAAGTGTTCGTATAAAGCCTAGAAGGGCTGACAAGAACTCTGTGCTTGGAGAGGAACTGTAGAGTTGAGGAGCAGCTTTATTTTTCTGGTTTTGAGTTTCCCTCCAGCACAACTTACCATCTGTCCACCTGGAATTCAGATTTCCCTGGTCGATGTCCCCGAGTTCTTATGAAAATCTATACGCCGCTATCTAGAATTCAGCCCGTGTATTTCCCCGCAGCTTTCCCTCGACAAGAGCAGACTGATTTGTCTTCAATGCCACATACGCTGTCCTTTTGCACTGTGACAGAACCCCCTTTAACCTGGCTCTCTTTCATGTGTTGAAGGTGTCTAACTGCGATCTCTTCCTCCTCTGACAGCTGTAGCTCTGTGCATAATGCCCGTAACCTCATGACATGTTAACTGCATGTGATCATGGACATGATGGTTAATTCATTTTAATCTCTTTTTCCCCCTGCACTCCTTTCATTCTCTCTTCCAACGCTTAAAATAGAAGTGGAGCAAAAAGGTAAATCACTGACACAATCAGCTCCTTGTTTTTCTTTCTTTAATATATATTTATTTTTTATTTTTTTGTGGTTGTAAAACCTTCCTGTGCCCACTCTTGCTGTTCCGATAGCAGGCAGTAGCAGAAAGGGTCTTGTATTTTAGTAAAGGTCAGTGCACGAGCAGCAATCGGAGGGAAGCTTTAAAAGAAAATGATAAAGCACAAGTTAAATGTTAGCGGTAATGCCGAAGGTACAAATGCCCCATTTCCCCCTCCTCTTCCTCTCCTCCACACTCTTTTATTGCCTGTTCGAACCCCAGCCCCACTCCACACCCCCAGCATGCTTTGGTAAGAGGGTTTCTATAGGCTTACACTACCTCTACTGATTCTGGCTTTCCCTTCTTCTCTCTCTCTTGCTCTCTCTCTCACTTCACCCTTTCTACATGTTTGACTATCATGTCTTTGTTAAGAAGAAAGGAAATGATTGCAACACTAGGCCTGTAGGAAAGACGTAAAAACTGTGGAAAAACTTGTCTCAGGACACAGACTGCCTGTATGCTGCTCTTCTCTTCAAGCCTTATTTAGTTGTCTGCTTTTATTTGCAGGGCAGATTTGTCGTATTCCTTCCTTTTTTCCTTTGTGTTTGGTTGTGCTTTGATTTTTCCATCACTCCCCTTCAGTATGTCCAAGCAGCAGTGAGCCGAACTGTTTGCTTACGGACACATAAAAACTGTTTTTGCTTCCGTTTTAAGCTTCAATAACCTTCAGATGCAGATTCTTCGCACCTTTTACTGCTTGTGAATGTGGGTAGCTGTTAGACTTCTTAGTGTGTGTTTCTGTCTTCACCGACTACCCAGTTATCAGAGCGATGTAGAGTCAGACGGCACTTTGCCCTCTGCTTTCAACTAGCGCGAGCTGCGTTCGCTTACGTTTGACTGTTCTCTGCTCTGTTCTTCTCATCACTAGTTTTTGTTTGTCCCGGAACTCTGAAAGCCATTGGAGATCCGTCGTTTCTGTACGAGGCGGAGCAACAAGCAGGGTCGTGGTGCAAAGACCCTCTCCAGGCAGGAGACAAGGTTTATTTCATGCCCTGGACCCCTTACAGAACAGATACGCTCATTGAGTACAACTCGCTCGACGACTTTCAAAACTCCCGACAGACCACGACGTACAAACTCCCCCATCGGGTCGACGGCACGGGATTTGTGGTATACGACGGGGCGGTGTTTTTTAACAAGGAAAGGACACGCAACATTGTCAAATTTGACCTTCGGACCAGAATCAAAAGTGGGGAGGCGATTATAAATAACGCCAACTATCATGACACCTCACCGTACAAGTGGGGCGGGAAAACGGACATCGACTTGGCAGTTGACGAAAACGGCCTTTGGGTGATCTACGCCACCGAGCAGAACAACGGCATGATGGTGATCAGTCAGCTCAACCCCTACACCCTTCGCTTCGAGGCCACCTGGGAGACCACCTACGACAAACGATCGGCCTCCAATGCTTTCATGATCTGCGGGGTTCTGTATGTGGTCCGATCCACGTATGAAGACAACGAGAGCGAAGTCAGTAAGAGCCTCATCGACTACATGTACAACACCAAACTGAACCGAGGCGAATACGTCGACATCCACTTCCCCAACCAGTACCAGTACATCGCCGCTGTGGAATACAACCCGCGAGACAACCAGCTGTACGTGTGGAATAATTTCTACATCCTGCGGTACAATCTGGTGTTTGGTCCACCTGATCCAGCTCACGGTAAGCCTCATCTCGAATCCGTCTAGCAACACACACACACAAACTCAGAGCCCCTCTGGATATCTGTTTAAGTGGTCGCGAGATTTCAGCCACTGAGTTGGTATTCCTCTGGCTCCCGAGTCTGTGTGTCAAATGTCACGGATGACTGATTTTTAATTTCAGATTTAATATGTGCTTGATGTATTCCGGAAACCTTTCTCGAGTGCAAGCAACATCTTAGAGTGAAGTGGTGGGTCTCAGCAGTAAACAACATCATAGGCGTTGTTAGCATATAATAAGAGACGCGTCCCTCGAGGTTTCAAAAGACAGAGCCATTCCTCCCCAGTGTTTAGACTCTTGAGGCTAAACTCCTTCCCACTGCCCCACTGAGAAAGCCACCACTTCCCTCATTGGTAGAAGGTTACCTGTCTGGACAGGTACGTAGGCAGCCTTGCGGCAGCGCTGCATCGCCCCCAAAAGAGTAGATCTCAAGCGCCTCAAAACAAACAACTCACACTTTTGCTCGAAGGCCTCTCAATGTGTCTGTGCTGAGAGACGGCTCTCCGCTGAGACCGGATCAGTCCCGAAGGTCACGTCAGCATAGCCTGTTTTTAATTTAGTTGTCAAGAGCTAGGACAGGATGGCCATACTATGTGTCAGATCATCTTTACATTGAAAAAATAATAATCGTAATTACCATAATCCCAGCTCAGCCTAGCGGCCGAGACTCTTGCATTACTCCAGAAAGACTTGGCTAAGTGTAGCGGTCAAACAACTTTACGCAGATTAGTGGGGCTTAAGAATTTAAAATATGAGTGTCTTTCTTCTGCGGAGACCCAGTGGTGTCTACCTTACTGATGAATCTGCTTGTGCAGACACTGAGCAGAGTAACTGTACCCAAGGCTGTCGTGAGACTGTACCCCTAATGAGTGCGCTTTGGATAAAGTTGTTTTGGATAAAAGCATCCGCTAAATGATGAGATAGTAGTTTGTAAGCGACAATTTTTTTGTGTGGCCTGCTTACAGCATTCAAAAGCACCTCAAAGGCTACCTGTTATATTAGTAACCAACCATCATCGGTGTGCTTCTGATATGAAGGCTGCAACCTTTTTAACCAGCCAAATTCAAGGGCCCATATATATATATATATATATATATATATATATATATATATATATATTTT
>JAFVLL020041629.1:0-22967 GCA_021397915.2 Tor tambroides | reverse complement strand
ATATATGTATGTATATATATGTATATGTGTGTATATGTATGTATGAGGTAAATATGCTAAATATATACATTTATAATTGACAATTTTATTGTATTTAATTATAATTATGATAAATACATTTATATAATTTATAATTTTTATATAATTTATATTATTATTATTGATATATTATTCAGTTATTTAATTTGATATATCCATATATATAGATTATATATTTTCTTATATATTTGTATGTACTAAAAATAAACTATATATTTAATATATATAAATTTTCAATTTCAGAAACCAAAGTTTCTTAACAATGACATCACATTATTATTATTATTTATTATACATTTTTAATATATATTACATTTATATTACATATACATTTATATTAAAAAACATGTATAATTTAAAGTAAATGTGTGTTTATTATATATATATATATATATATATATTTGTTTATTTTGAACTTATCTATCTATCTATCTAGCTATATAAGCAAACAAAAAATGTTGTATTTTATGTATACATTTATATAAATATTGATTTTTGTAATTGTTTTTTTTTTCTCCGTCACTATATCACTTAGCCCTAATAAGTGTATAATCAAGTATGTATGTGGTCTGTCCTGTAGATCTTGTGCAGGACCCCATGCTGGTGCAAACTGGAGTCCCTCCCAAACCTCTCAGAGTCCTCAAGTAAGACAAGTCCTTTGCATCATGACATCAATTACCAATTATAACCAGAGCTGGCGCCACAGCACATAAATCAGGGGGCATTTATATTTTTAGGGCGGGCCTGCGGCTGCCGAAATTATGTTGGGTGGGTGGGGTTTGGCCATTCGCAAGTGTACGTTCACGCGTACAAAAGTGTGTGCAATTGCTTTCGAATGTACTCATTTTTCTCGCTTTCACTTTCGCTTTCAAATTCACTCATGTACAGGGTGAGGGAAAGGGGGGCACAGTAACTCGTTTGGGGGGCACGGCCCGCGAATACCCCCTTTGGCGCCAACCCTGATTATAACTTTAATACGTGTATATTATTATGTCCCTTAATGTAATGTACTGAACGCTATGGACTTCTTTAATTGATGTTCTCTTTTTTTCAACACAAATCCCCTACTGAACTTTGAGACTGATAATGACTATAATTATGCAATGTAATTTTCCATAGTAGCTTTAGCAGTTTTCTCCGAGCTCGGGGTGTTGTTGCCGATGGCAGAGAGATGTGCTGTCTGACAGACAGGTCTGTGCACCAGGGGTCAGGGCGTTTAACGCTGCACAGGAGATTGAATTGGTGGAGAGTTCATGCTGGTTCACTCATGCTGGTGCTGCTGTAGCATCAAAGACAACAGCTAGGCAGAAGAAGCGGATAAAACCACCGAATAAATGTGCTCATTACACCTTTGCACACCAGACTCTGCTTTAGCGCTGTCATCATTACAAGGTTAATGTCAGCAGGGACATTTAGCCACTACTTAAAATGATATCAAAGCTCACTGTTCTTTTAAAGGTGCATTTTGTTGTTGTTGTTGTTTTTTTTAAAGCAATGACAAATAAGGATGTCTGAGATGATGCAATGGAGAAATCTTTTTTTAAAAAGAAGCTCAAAATAAAACAGCCAAATTGCTTTCAGTGGTTCCATGTATTTTTGAAAAACATAATTTTTATCAAAAAGTTCAGAAAATATATCAAATATTATCTTTACCTTGAACTCATAGTGTACACAAAACATTTTTCAAGGTTATGTAATATAAAATAATAATAATAATAGCAATGAATTCAATAATGTCAAATGGAATAACAACATTTATTTAAGAACATTTTAACATTTAAAAAGAAAACAACATTTATAATTCATTTTTAATACATAAAATTTAAAAATATGTCTACAGTTTTTTTTATTATTCCAGTTAGAATGTATTTTTTTTCTGGTTTAGTTAACTATAATAACTACAGTATAACTAGATTAATGTTATACATTACATATTTTAAGTAGACAATATGTAATAGTTTACTTATGTAAAAAAAATTATTATTTTTTTGAGCACTGTAATACTGCCTAAATGTTTGACTTTTAAAATTAATTTCATTTTTTTATACATACTTTCTGAATTACCATCCAAGTTTCTTATTGAAGAGGTGTTTATGTTGTTCTTTATTCAATACTTGAATGTGTGCAGCTTTAATGTCTTGCTTTCTGAGATAACTTTTTTTTTTATTTGATGGTGCAATGTGATTCTCTTTGTTTAGCCATGGTCAACGATACCATGAAGTCGGGTGAGAGCTTTATCTCTAAGAATAAGAAGAACATCAAAATATGGTTTAGCCCAAAGAGTTGTAAAGTACGCTGTTGCATTGAGAAACCTGTTGACTCAAACAAATCAAAGGAAGTCCAGGGAAAGAAAGCCGATACTTCACCTTCTTCCAAGGACCTGTCCATCTTCAACTTCACCTCTTCCTCCCAGGAGTCTGGGTCGTCCTTCCCTCCACGGGGGAAGGCAAATAAGAAAATAAAGAAAAGAAGGATCAGCCAAACCTGCAGACAAACCCGTTTTGGTCAAAGGCCTAAAATATTGACCCAGAATATGCAAGAATGTAAGAGGCTGAAGCTGGAGGCTATCAATCAGCAGTGGGCCTTCGAAAAAGAAGGTGCTATAGACAAGAAGGATGAAGAGGATGAGAAAGTGAGCTCTGGAGATGACAACAGGAGGTCCAGTAAGAAAGTTTCTTTCCATTTCCCTCGCAGCCAGCGTGAGGAAACTCATAGGGCTGTCCATCAAGGACAGAATAAAATTCCCCATCCCCAAAAAAGCATCCTGAGCAGTTTGGAAGTTGAAGATACTGAGAAACAAAACTTGGCAGCTTTGAGTTCACCATATTATGATCAACAGGTTGAGACTGTCATTGATATCCCACAAGAATCCAATGAAAACACTTCAGGGCCTCCTCAGTCTTCCCTTGCCAGAGTGCATAAGAGAACCAGAGAGGATCAGGACAGTGATGATCTACAGAGAATGCCAAAACAACACAGAACAACTTCAGGATGGAAGAAGAGATCATCTAGAGAAGGAGCTGCTTCAACTGAAGGCCGCTCTCGGAGTCTGAGAACATCCAGACAGTCCAATGAGAAACTGAATGTGAACCCAATCACACCAGCTACCCCTGACCTTGGGAAGATGTCTTCAAGTGTGAGACACAAACAGGCAAGTCCCACTTATATGAAGAGGAACCACAACGGAGAGACGCCACTGCACTTAGCTGCCATAAAGGTTTGTGTTCACTTATATCCGCATGTTGGCAAAATGACATACATTTGTGCTAAAATAGAGTTTCAAGACGGCCTTTGATGTCAAGACATGAGAAATGTTTTCTTTATCGATAAATACCGATAAATACAATAGGAATACACAATATATTGGTACCATTTTGGTTATTCGTTTTTTTTTTAACCTGGTATTCTGTATTGACCGATATTTGATAATTGCATATTTGTGCATACTTTGTTGTTTTCCTTGTTTTTACATTTACATTACCTTTTTCTGTCGTCTATTGCTCACTTAAAATTAAAATTTAAAAACATAGTAATTTAATAAAACTGTTAAATATAATATTAGCAAATTTCAAAATAAATATCCATTTTTCATACTGTTAATTGTAATGTTGTGATGCCTAAATTATCTTGTAGCATGTAAAATGTTTGATTTTAGTTTTATTTTTTAACAAAATAGTATAAATACAATCATTTATAATATCTGCTATTTATCACTTTTTGACCATGACTTGAAAATAATTATTGTCTCATACAGTAGGTATTTGCCAGAATTTAAATATCGGTGGATCCCTATTTTTACCCGTATTTTCTGGAAAAAAGTTTTGCCTGCATATATGCTGACCTGGGTCAAAATTACATTGTTGAGAGAAAAAAGATAAGTCACATTAGTGTAAATATTTTATTATTACATTGAGAAATAATGTAAAATACTGGTAAATAAAACATTTTTGCAAATGTTGTAAACACTAAAAGCATGTATTTTAGTTTCCCTTAATTCACAAAAATCCTTCAAATTTAATGGTGTACAGAACAAGAATGAAAAATATAAGTATAAAATAAACCTAAATTCTAGTGGCATTCATTATAAACAACTTTTAAAGCAAAACTGAATTACCGGAGTGTGGGAAATGCACTAAATAAATAAACTTGACATGCTTAACAAGCACAAACTGTGTAAAAGTTGAGATATATAAATGTGGAGATATAAAAACAGAAACCCAAAAGGTAAAACAAGTCACAAGATGAAAAAAAGTTAAGTCTGTAAGCCTTTGTATTGATATTCTAACTATACACATTATATAGCTGCATTATATTATTTGAATTGAAATATTTTCCCTCTCCTGTCCATTTGACTAATTTGTTTGCCACTAACCAATAAATCAATTTATTTATTTATTTATTTGATTTACTGTACTGGTTTGCTTGTATCTGAGACTGTTCTTTGTTAGTATTCCAGCAGCGAGTCACTTTGACCACTTAATGATTGATGCTAGGTCAGTGTTTGAGTCTGGTTGATCAATATCTGCTATCACAGACCTTTTGACCATGCTCTTCTGTACAGGGTGATGTGGAGGAGGTCCGTAAGCTCCTTGCTCAGGGAGCCGACCCCAACCTGAAGGACAATGCAGGCTGGACACCACTGGTGAGCGAAGAGAATTCACACACAATCCAACATAAATCTTTTACACATAACAGCCTTGTCTCTTGTTCGAGGTTGTCTGGGCTGAAAATGGTTGGAAAGCTTTTCCTTGTATTTACAGTAATGTATGTATCGTAGCAGAATTCTGTATGCTCACGGAATACACGGAATACTGTCTTAATGGTTTTTGTAGATTTTACCATTACCCTTCTGAGTTTGTTGTTATTTTTCAAATGTTTTGTCCTGTATATTTTTATTTGTGGAAATCCTCTGTCTTGTGTTCCATTTAGTTGATGAAGTGTAAGATCAATGTAGCTTTTGCATTCGGAAATGGTAAAATGAAATATGAACGCTAGTAGTGCAAATTTTGCATCTTTTGCCACATGAATAAGCTTGTAAATTTACTGTCAGTGAAGTATTTTAGAAGGGACAAAATTCCACAGAAAGGTGTAAAATAAATTCAGTACAGCAAGCTCTACTTATGACCAAAGCACAAGTTGTCACAACTTGTATCTCAGAACAATAAAGTTTTGAGTCAAAACTCAAATTTTTTATTTCATTTTATTGTTTGCTTTTTATTATATTGTAAAATATTATGTTATAAATATTATTAATATTATATAAAAATTAATTAAAAATATATAAAAATAATATTTTATGATATTTTGTTTTATTACGTTAAGTATATTTTTGCAGTTCTGTCTTCTAAACTAAGGCATCATCACAATTAAAATGATCTTTTTTTTGCAAGCTGTTGGGTAAACACCACAATATTTAACGAAAGTTTGAACTGTGTGTTTAGGACAAGGTTTTTTGTCAGGTTGGGGCAAGTTGTCACGTTAATTTCATTATTTGTTGGCCAAGCAATGTTTTTGTATTTTTATGTAAGATTTTTAGTTTTGTTTATCAAATTGTTTCTCTGTTTAAATTTTTGCTTCAATGTTTCAATAAACTGTTTAATAGCAGGTTTCATTGTGACAGCTTACCCCATATAATGTTATAGATAATACTTACCCCATAAACACAAAAGGTCGGTGTTTTTTCAGTGAACTGTCTTTCTTTCATGAAAAGTTCCTGTACTGTCCTTTTTTTTTTTTTTTTAGCCAAGACTCTACAGTTAGTAGCTCTATAGAAATGTACTTTAATAAGTAAACATACACTGAGAAATATTCAGTGACCCTAGTTCAGGTTCCTTATGGTTGAAATTGTATGTTACAAATGTACTTCATAGTTTAAATAATGTATCATTATTTCTTTCACATTACAGCAGGCTATTGAGAATTAGGAATGGGGATTCTTAACAGCTGGATCATAAATCTTCTATGAAAAACCTTTCACAACTGAATAATAATGAACCACAACATGTTCTAAGTTTCTTAAAGAAAAATCTCTGTGAATATATAACTGCATTTCCCCTCAGTCATAAATTCCACAGGTCTAGCTTAAAGGCCTTTGCCAAGCTGTTGATACTGGGGAATTATTGGGTCCAAACTATTATAATAATGCTATTGCTCTTATAATCCTTCATGATATGACAGAACATTGTTATATCTGCTACTAAGGCAATTATGCATTGTATTTGTGTTTTTGGTTTTGCAGCATGAGGCTTGTAATCTGGGTCACCTGGGAGTGGTGGAGGAACTGCTCCAGCAGGGGGCGCTGTTGAACACTCCAGGCTATCAGAACGACTCTCCACTGCATGATGCTGTGAGGAACGGTCAAATAGCGATGGTAAAGCTCTTGGTTGAACGAGGGGCATCCCAAAGTGTCCTGTGAGTACTTGCCCTCACATTCTTTCACCAGTCCCCTGAAGGATTGATTGGAGATCAGACTGATATTTCTTTAAACGACGTTGCATTAAAATAAACCCAATCAGGCTGGATGGTACAGTATAACTATAACTAATTCTACCTGTCAAAAATTTGTTACGATTTTGTAATGTTTTTGGAAAAAGTCTCTTGTGGTCACCAAGTTGCATTTATTTGATCAGAAATTCAGTAAAAACGGTAATACTGTGAAATATTATTACAATTTAAAACTATTGTTTTTTTATTCCTTTCTTATTATTAGCAATTGATTTATTATTATCAGTTTTTGCTGCTTAGTATTTTTGTGGAAACTGCTTATATTTAAAACGGCAATCTTTTGTAAAATGCAGTCAAATGTTTTGAGTGATGTACAGTGTATATAAAGATAGAGATATAGATTCAACCTTTTCATGTTTGTATTTATTATATTAAAATAGTGTTTTTTAACCATTTGATAAGGACCGTTTTTAATGTTTTTCAAAAACGTCTCTTATGACTTTATTCCTTTATTATTGTTATTATCATCAGTGTTCAAACCAGTTGTTGCTGCTTAATGAATTTTGCAGAACCGTGATACTTTTTTTCAGGATTTATAAAATTATCACTGTATGTACTGTCACTTTTGATCAATTTAATGCATCCTTGCTGAATACAAGCATTCATTTCTTCTTTAAAATTTTATAAGTATTTGTTAAGGTTTTTAGACCATCCAGTGAAATACAGGGCTTAAAGTTCTCTGGCACCGTGCAGATTTAGATAGTTCTACATTTAAAAAAACTTGTTGATATCACCTTCGAGTTCACGAGTTCACCTACAAATGCTATGAGAGGAACACAGCTTTCACTCTCAACCAAACTAACATTACTAGCCAATCAGAAGTTTTTGTTCTTATAAACACGAGACGCGCATAATAGCAGAGGAATAGAAGAGAAGCGGCTGCGTCTCGAACGCAACACATTGAAAAAGCTGCGAGGCACGATGGTCAAAGATGTGTATCTAGCGCCATATTTACATAGAAAAGCTATTAAAAAAGCAGCAGAGCTTTGTAAACAGCTCAAAATAATCACGTAATCTCCATAAGAACTATATGATTTCCTGAACAAATTTACTGGTAGTTTTGAAAAGGATTTTAATTTACCAGTAAAGACTGTATGTGTGAAAGGGGCGAAACTTTTCCTCTGCATATGTGGTGTTTGCTTAACGTTCATCTGGGAAAACTATGTGTTATCTCACTAGATTTGTAACATAAATCATTTATAAACGTGCCTTTTTTACAGTTTATGGTGCCAACACAGGAGAATACATCAATATATTTCTAATTATGCGATTGATTGTACATCGCGATTTCAAAATAAAAGTTTCTGACTTTGCATGTGGCCAAAAATTAAAATTTATTATTAAATTTAAAAATTTACACGGATTTAAAGTCCGTGTAAAGTCAATTCTGATAATTGTTTCTAAACACATTATAAATGTTAGAAATGCATTGCTGAAACATGCTACAAAGACTGTGAACTATGTAGTACTTAATTGTGAAGTTAGACCGTTAAACATTTCTTTAACAGTTTTCATGTTCAGGATTTTTTGGGCGGGGTTAAAATGGTGACTCAATGACGAAACGGAGTCACTGAGCATGGCCCCCTTCCCCTAACACTGTTTAAGAGGTGTGTTCGACTTGAAGCAGACGGCTCCTTATGCTTTCGAATCGCTCTCACGGTACTTTGTCATCATACACCAATCATTCTGCACAGCGCTGCTTCAAGTCAAACACAATTAATAACTAGAGCGCATTAGCATCAGTGGTTCGCTGCTCAATCGCGAGTTACTGTCATAAATGTTAGCTATTACAGTCTACAGTTTGCTTGCTAGCTATGCCTTCGTCACGTAAATGCATATTACCTGGTTGCAATGATTTACAAAATCGCTCGGCCTCCTTATTTGAATTAAGCTGCTAAAGGGTGCATCCATTCAGACGGCAGCTTTCCACGAGTGGGCGTGGTTTCAGCGCCGTCAGCTGACATGCCCTCAGCATTTGCGAGCAGAGAATACTGCTGATTTTTTCAAGATTTTGATACCTTATTTTTATTAACTTGCCGGGTTTTTTTTATCATTCAAATTTGGCTGAGTGGTTAATAAAACATTTTTCTGTGGTTTGACAGACTCAGAACACATGTTTAATATTGACTTTACACAGACTTTAAGCTCGTTGAATCACATGAAACATCACCAGGCCATTGGCGCCCTCTGCAGGTATTTTTTTAATAATATATTACGTGTATTTTAACAGTGAAACCATGTAATTACTTGGTTTTGATACTTTATTTGAGCCAATTAATATTGCCTCATCATTAGTTTATATACAAATATAGTCATATTAAAGCCTGTTTTTCAGCTCATAATTTTCCAAGTGTATGATACAGCTTTCTTTCTTCAGGACAATCATATATTCATGAAAACAAAATCAGTTTGAATAAGGAAAGCAATAACTTTGCCGTAGTATCTTTTCAAATGTTAAAGTTGCCACAGTTGCGTTCTTTGCGTGTGCAGCACTTTATTTGTACCATTTTATTTTATTAGTTTATTTATCTGGTAGTTTAATGGAAAATCATTTTCAAATGTTTTTTATTTGTTTGTTTGTTTGCCAAATAACCCTGTATATGTGTCTACCCCCGCAACCCCTCATCCCCGGAAAAAAGTTCAGGCCCAGGATTTTTTTTTTTTTGCTTTATCCCCTGGAAATAATAACTTTGCAAATTAAAAGTACTTCATTCAATTTGGTATTTATTTATCAATTTTAATTTGAAATTGTATTGTATATCTGCTTGTGACTGCACCCTAGCGCTACAAAAGAAAAGGTGTTGCAAAATCTCTACAGGTTGTCACATTTCTCTTGTTGAATGGTATACCATCATACATACTTCTCAGTGGTAGTGTTTGATTCATTCATTTTATATGTGCATATTTTGTAACCTGTGACTGCGCCATGGTGTGTACCTGGTGTAGAGATGTTCTTGAGGAACTTTTGCTCCGCTTCCTCCCACATGCCCTTTATCTTAATGATCTCTATTTCCCAAGATTGGCAGTGAACCCAGATGCACGAATGCTCATCCTGAGAGTTCTCTGCATGCGTCTCTGCGTCTCTTTTTGTCTGTCTGCCCTTTGTACATTGATTGACTAGTGCTGTGCTGTACATTGGGAGCGCATAAAGCATCAGCAGATTTATGCTTCGTTAGTCAATGGTGAAGTGAAGCATCAGCTCTGTCATAGAAGCACTGCACAGAAGCAATCCACTCCTGTCAGACATAATCAATCACTTTCACTCCTTGTGGTCTGGAATCGGAACAGTGGGGCTACGGGGGGAACTGCTGTGGGCAGAGCCTTCGCTGTAATGTGTTGTATGAATTGACTGGCACATCCCTGCTGTACCAGCAGTAATCTTTAATGCTTTTCAGATCTGAAAAGCCGCTTCTTCAGGGACCGTGAGGCTAGCAAGTACAAGCGAGACAGAGATGGTAGCTCTAGTGAGCTACATAAGCAGCATCCTAACTGTCACAGAACCTCATAAGTGACTATTTTGGAACACTCTACATGGACAGATACTCGCCGCACATCACACAAACAGCACTTCACCTGAAACGTGACTCAACTCGTTGATTTCAGTGGAGTTTGGTGATATGTAGCATGTTGGTCAGCTTAAAACATAAAAATACATAGCACTCAAATATTAGGTAAACTAGTCAATATTTTTAAACATAAAATATGAAATATTATATTTTAATACATGTTTATTCACTAGCATGCAAAAGTTTGGGGACGGTAAGATATTTAATTTTTTTCTCTTATGCTCACCAAGGCTGCATTTAATTTGATCAAAAATACAGTAAAAAACAGTAATATTGTGAAATATTATTACAATTTAATATAATTTCTATATAATATAATTCCAATATGATATAATATAAGTCCAATATAATATAATTCCTTTCTTAATACAAAATCGTTCCTAATGTAAAAAAATAAATATATTTTTGATGTTTTTGAAAGAGATGTTATGCTCTCCAAGGCTGCATTTTTAACTTGATCAAAAATATAGAGAAAACAGCAATATTATTACATTATAATTACATTATAATTTCTTTCTTTCTTCATAGTAAATTGTTACAAATGTAAAAAATAAATATATTTAAAATATTTTTGAAAAACATGTCATGTGCGCCAAGGTTACGTTTATTTGATCAAAAGTACCGTCAAAAAGTAATATTGTTAAATATCACAATTTAATATATTACTTTCATAATACTAAATAGTTCCAAAGGTAATTAAATAAATAAATAAATAAATATATATATATATATATATATATATATATATATATATATGTATATATATATATTTTAAATAAGTCTCTTATGCTCTTAAATTAAATGTTTATTTACTAGTGTTCAAAAGTTTGGGTTGGTAAGGTGTTTTTTATAGAAGTTTCTTATGCTCACCAAGGTTTCATTTATTTGAGCAAAAATACAGTAAAAACAATATTATTGTGAAAAATTATTTAAAATGACTTTTCTATTTTAATATATTCTGAAAAATAATTTTTTATTGTATAGCCAAAGCTGAATTTTCAGCAGCCACTACTCCAGTTTTCAGTGTCACGTGATTTATTGCAAATCATCCTGATATGCTGATTTGATGCACAAGAAACATTTCTTCTTCCTATTATTATTAATGTTAAGCATTTGTGGTGCTTTTGTGGAAACTGTGATACTTTTTTCAAAAGAATGACATTTATTAGAAACAATCCTTTACTGTCACTTTTAAACAGTTGAATGCATCCATGTTGAATAAAAGTACTTAAAAAAATCTTACTAACCTCAAGCTTTTCATTGGTAATGTACAATATTTATTCATATTTATTTTATTTAGTGTACATTTATAATCAACTATGGCTTCATCCCACTTTGATAGTAGCCTTATATATCGAATTGGCCATATTTGGCCGTTTTGAAATAGTAATGCCTGCTTGGCTGATTGTCAGTATCTGCAACAGCCATTAAAAAAAATCCATTTTGGCAACCACTAATCTTGCATCTTTTCAGCTTGTTGCTTTCCATTGTGACATTGCCTTCTCTCTGAAGAAAGTGTCCTAGGAGGCAGTATAATTAAGATGCAATGACACCTAGTAAGGCAGCTCACTAGGCTTCGGAATAGAACAGCTGTGTACTAGTAGGCAAATTTAGATGGATTCGGCCTGCATAAGCTCGATTTGTTTTGTTGATGTGATCCGAGCAAAGGAGCGCACTGCTTTCTTTCAATCGATGAGATCTGGTTAGCTCTAGTGCTTAGCGCCACCATTCTTGATTGCTTCGGTTATGTGGACAGGAACAGCTGGAGCACCTCCGAGGACTAATTTTCACGTCTCCATCGATCTGTGATTCATTGGTCCCTTTTACCGCTGGCATCTGTGTCTGATTTGTCAGCTGCGAGATGGATGCAGTTGCTGAGAGGTTTTAGCTTACTAATATCACTCTTTAACCGCATGGAGTGTCTTATTTTGCTGGAGGTGATGAATGCACACCTCCCCTTTATCAGTATGGGTAACACACACGCGCATGTGTGTGGCGTCTGCGTATGAGACACTTTGGCATTATTGGATTTTCACTTTTTGAGATTAGAAGCTGTGCGCCGCACCAAAACAAAATCATTTACATCCTATGGGAGTGTGAAGAGACTGTGGGCTTGTTTGGGGGTGGGGGGTGGCTCATGAATCCAAATGAAATTTTATGGACCAGTGGACCTCTTAATTGCCCCCCAGGTGTTATCTGTGCTGAAGCTTAATCTCAACATACATCCCTCTCCACATTATTTCATTTCCACCTCTCTTCCCCCTACCAGCCAACAGGGACAAATGATCCGACGAGGGGCCGTCACATACTGCTTGCCAAACAGATCCTCTTCGGATTTGTCCTGGCCTTAACCTCTCGCTTATCTGATAGTTTTGCATACTAAGTGAGTTGCACTGTGTAAACGAGGTCATAATCGCAAATGCTTGAATAGTATTAAGCCCTTTTTCCCAATTGTATGGAAGCTTGTTTCTGCCACTGAATAAAAAATAATAAAAGGTAATTATAATACTTTTTATCTCACAATTCTGACTTTTTTCTTGCAATTGCAAGTTTGCATCTTCCAATTCTGAGTTTTTTCTTTGAATTGAGTGATATAAACTCGCAGTTGCTTGTTAATAAAATCAAATTTATGCGATATAAACTACACAATTTTATAAAGATTTTTTTCCCTAAAATGCAACTTTTTTCCATAATCGCGTGTTTGTATAAAGTTATAAAGTCAGCATTGTGAGATATAAACTCAGAATTGTAGGAAAATACCAGAATTGTGAACTGACTTGTTTCCTTAGAATTGGACTTTGTAACTCACAACTGCAGTTTATATTTCACAATTCTGAGAACAGAAGTCAGAATTGCAGGATATAAACTTGCAATTGCCAAAAGTCACAATTGTGAGTTCGTATCTTGCCAAAAAAAAAAAAAGGCTATTTCAGATTGCAAGGTTATATCCCCCAATGTGGACTTGCAATTGACCCTTCGCCGGGAGTTTGATTGACAGGTGATCTGACCAATCATAACACTACATCTGCCATTTTGTTCAACAAACAAACCAGACAGGAGATCAGATTACTTAAACTTGAAAAGTAATGTGTGTATTGATGTCTTTCCACAGTTGAAACAAGATACCTGATGTTCATTCATATTTATTTGGTGCTATAACTATTAAAAGAGGAAGAGGTGATCAGTTCGTCTGCCACTAGAACTGGCATCCTTGCTAAATAAAAGTATCAATTAAATTAGCATTTTAATTTATATTGAGATACCGTTATGGTTGCAAACAGTAGGACACAGATACTGTACTGTATACTATACTGTACAGAAAGGAGAATAAAAATCCTGTGTTACTGCTGTATCTTGCAAAATCCCATTGATTTCAACAGAAATATGAATGTATTATATTAAACAAATATAAGGAATTTTGTCAGCTACAGCAGTGTGCAGGGAAATATTGTCAAATTAAATACTTGGGAGACACATAACAAATTGAAGCAAAAGTAAAGATTTCGTTCACTTACTTTCTAAATACAAACTTGCTATTATAAATATATAAAAATAATACAATAAATAATATAAAGTTCCCCGAGAAGAACATTCCATCAAAAGAAGCAGTATATCTCTGGCTTTTCGAACCCATTACACAATATTACATTCAGATTTCTATCTTTTGTTTCCCTCTGCCAAAAAACTCCCATCCTCTGTGATTGTTTGAGACAAGACTTGTGAGCATCCCTTTGAACCATAAAATGACAAAAGGGCTTTTAAACTTCACAGCCATGCAAAAATAAAGGCCACAAGACAAATCCACAAAGTGCACTATTCTGTGAGGTTTATATATTCCCGGTTGGTTGGAGCTTTTCTTTGAGTTTGAGGCATTAGCAGGCTTAAAAGAACACATCTAGAGGATACACAGTTTGTCAAATATGTCCTTGAAAATGGTTTTGTTTTCAATAAAGAGCACTTTGCATAAACTATACATATGACTGTGTTTTTCAGGAATATGTTTGGCCTGCGGCCGGTGGATTATGCGTTGACTCCAGAAATGCAGGAGGTCCTAAGGATGGCCCCGGAGGCACCGCATCCTGTAACAACCACCCTGAGCCCCCCCGCCAGCCTCAGTAAGGTACACGACCCGAACAGACAAACAAACACTCAAAACAAACAGATAAAAATTGCTGGTATTTTGTACATCATCTTGTAAGTCGCTTTGAGACAGCATCTGTCAAGAACATAAATGCAAATGAAGTGTGCAGTACAGTTTATTTGTATTCTTGCAGGCTGCAGGCTGTGTGCGAGAGACGGGTCCAGTGGTTGTGATTGGCAGTCAGCTGACGCAGACTCAGCAGAAGCAGCTCACCAAAGCAGCTCAACTCCTTGGAGGGAAACAAGTGAAGTCCTTTTCTAGTGCAGGTACATCTCCTGTGAGTTGTTGTGTAAAGGAATGAGTGGGCAGTGTATCATAGTATTGAGGTATAAACTACTGTTAAAAAGTTTGGGGTCAGTAAGATTCTTTTTTTTTATTTTTAATTTTTATTCTTGTGATGGCTGCAGTTATTGTGAAATATTATTATAATTAAAAAAAACAAATTAATTTATTTTTTAAATTATTTTTGAGGAAACCTTTTTTCCAGGTTTTTTTTAATGAACCGAATTTATTTAAAATTGAAATATTTTGTGACCTTTATTAGTCTTTACTGTCATTTTTTTATGAATTCATGGCTGAATTCATCATGCATCCTTGCTGAATAAGAGTATGAATTTCTTTTGAAAAAATCTTACTGACTCCAAACTTGACTTGGAGGCAGATCAAAAGGTATTATTATTCATAATAAATGAAGTCAGTGCAAAAACAGCTTCATATTTTTCTACAAAAGTTGCAAACAAAATACTTAAAACAGTAAAAAATAATGTTAAAAAATGGATAGTTTTGACACTGTTTGGAAAAACTGCATTCAAAGGAATTGTAAAATGGCCAACGTACCTTGCTTTTAATACAATGTGATAAGTTGAAAGTACAGTATATTATTATTGTAACTTTTGACATACAGTACAGTCTAATATTAGTTTCTGCCACAATGGACCAATCAGATGAATCTGGTGGCAAAATAAGCTTATTTATGTGCACAAGTATATTTAAAGGTGTGGGAAAGTTGATGTGATGATTTTTTGACTTGACAATTTTCATACACATACTCATATAAATTATATTATTATGAAATATGTGGCATATAATGACTATAAATGATGGTAAATGCACATCAGATCTAAAAGTTTTTTTTTTTTTTTTTGAGTCTGCTGAGGATAAGATTATTTCAACACAACGTGAACAATTCAAAACATCTCAAGAAAACAATGAGACATTTTCAGAGCAGTGAAATGAAGTGTCTCTTCTTTCTTTGCCTTTCTTCTATCACATAGAAGAGCATTACAAGGCATCCAGCTGGAGCATAAGAGGGATATTATGAAATCATACATTATGAAACCAGCACTTTCAGTGACAAATGTAGCTCTCGCCGAGTCTTTCGACTCCTCCAGAAATCACACCAACAGACAAACAATGAGCAGTGTCTCATCTTCTAAGCAATCAAAGTTGAAACAGAGTAGAATTAAAGTAACTGAAGCAGTTTCTCATACGCTGCACATAGCTGAACAAGGGTAAAATACAATTTTCTCAAAGAATGTAGGCTGTGTGTTTCACACAACAAAGTGAAGAGCTTTTGGATTTTTTTTAGTTTTCTAGAATTAAAATGATCTCTAGGGATACTACTTCTGTATTAGGAGCCTCTATATTTTGTTTCTTTGACATTTATCTGACATGTATTGTTAGCAGTGTTGTTACAGTTTACTGAAACTATTCAAATTTGTTGTCAGTAAATGAAATAAAGCTGAAATAAAATATCAGTATAATATAAAATATCAAAAAATGATAAAAGCATATAACAAAAATACTGAAACTAAAATGAAAACTGAAAATATAACAGTTTCTCAATAGAAATGAATACATTACTATATGACTAGTCATTTATTTGTTTATTTATTGTAATTAACTGCTTCCCTGTTTGATTAAATGTCTGTCCAGTCACCCATGTGGTTGTACCAGATGTTCCCATCATGCCCTCTTCCCTGACCACACTGCAGGGCATCCTCAATGGCTGCTGGATCCTCACTTTCAGCTGTAAGTAATGTGTCAATACTTTCAATTTTTGCATATGTTTATGCTTAGATAAGTTTACATGAATATTGCTGAGGTTTCTGGATGATAGAAATATAGTCCCCAAAGAAGCAGTTACTTGCATCCAGATTTGCAGTATTTACTCTGTGTTGTTCTTGAGCAATGGCTATTTCTGTTGAGCAAACCAATATAAAATAACTGTAAACCTATGAAAAATATTAATACTGTTATTTGACTCTGTGGGTTTTCATATATTTGAAAATGGTAATTATTTTTCCTATTCCATTTGACACAGCTAGGAACTTGGCATGTGGTCCTTGTTCTGTGAGTTATTTAGTGCTGTGTAGTTCCATATGTAAGATTTTTTCACAGCTTCAGTTCCATAGTGAAAATCAGTAGACTCTAACTGTGCAGCCCATTCATTTAGCTCCAATTCAAGAAATCTCTAGCTCTTTTGAGTCTGCCTTCTGTGCTGAGTTCATTTCTATCAGTGCAGGAGCAAGATCAGAAGTGCACGAATGCAGCCTGAAGGAATCTTTGCTGTTCTGGTGTTTGTTCTCCAAGCTATCTATTTTGATATTGGTTATTGTTAACATATTTGTTATCCATCTTTAATATCCAGCCCATGGCAGACAACACCTTTTGAGGGCAGTTTTACTACATCATTTATCAGTTCTCTAAAAAAAAAAAAAAAGGTCTTCAAAAAGTGCTGGATATTGCATGTAACATTGGCTAATGTTAAATTGAATGTAACATTAAATCAAGATGCTGGATCTGTCTTGATTTAAATCAGTAATGTGTTTCAGGTTCTCCAGATTCACTACATTTGTCACATTTTTAACCGCCTGTAGTTATCATGCGCATCTAATAACACCATTATTATTATTATTATTATTATTGGTGGTAGTATTTATTATTATTATTGCATATTCAGTGTTTATTATTATTATTATTATTGTTTTTTATTATTGAATATCCATTGTTTTTATTTGTTATTATTAATAATAATAATTTAAGAATATTTTAATGTTGTATTTATATTTATTTTATAATGTAAATTTGCTATTATTATGATATGATTAATAATATAATACTGTAAATGTTAATTAATATTATTTAATGTAATAGTGATAAGAATAATAAGATTTAGAATAGCAATAATAATAATAATAATAATAATAATAGTAAAATAATAATAATTAAAATAAAAATTAAAATATAAAAAAAAGTGTAATAAATTTCAGAAATAAGCTTATTTGTTCTGTTTTGTAGTACAGTATTTTCATTTAACGAATAGTTTTAATAATAATACAATATTTTTAACTAAACTGTATATTAGAATGAGAGTACCAAAAAATGACCTTATTCCCAAAAACACTTTAAGTTCAAGTACAGTGTGAATGCAATGAGTTTCACTTAAGACATCTGCCTTAAAGTATTATAGCATGCCTTTTGTGCTTTTAGCTTTAGCAGCAGTGATATATTGCATAACTACATATAATTATATCGCTGTTCAAATCGCAGTTGTGTTTTTTCAGATTAATCGCAATTAAATTTTTGGGCCAAATTGCGCAGGGCCAAAATAGAAGGATGAGTGAGTAAGTGAGTAGGTATACATGATTCAGTTTAGCACTCGGTCTGTGCCACACTTTATGAGCTGTTGATGCTGTGCCTCAGATTTCTGTTCTTCTGTATGGGTCTCCATGGCTCAGTGTATCACGGTTCAGTGCCTGTGAGTGTATGAGCTGCCAGCACAACCAGTCCACAGCCACCCACCACACACACACACACACACACACACGCACATGCTGAGCTTCGTTGTCCTCTCCCATCATCGTGAATCTAATTAGCTAATATGCTAATGGATCTTTGCTGCTCGGCTAACAACCTGGCCCTATCGTCCAGAGAGAGAGTCGGATTAACCCCGGGATGTAGCATTCTCACCACCATTGCCCTCACGGGGTCCCGGGAAATGAACACTGTAATTAAAGAGGCAGAGGAAGTGCAATTACAGCTCATGATTACTATGGAGGATTCTGTGTGTGTCTGAACGCGCTCCTATAGGTGGTATCGGTGTTCTGTTAGCATGGGCTGGGCTGGATATAAAGATAGTGCTACACAGTGACACTTTGAATGCAGGAATACTAATCCTGCTAATGGCTCAGCATCACATTGTCGCAACAGAATGCAAATTTTTTTTATCTAAAGTGAGTTTTTTCATTATGATGAGAGACTAAGGAGGGAGGTTGACAGAAATGTTTGGTTACTTCTACAATTTGATTTTCATTCCAGCCCTGTTTGCACTTGGTATTGTAATTATTTTATACTATAAGTATTATTGTATAATAAAGCTATTATGAAAAATATTTAATTAACAATATTACGGTAGACTGAAGTAAAATAATTGAAGATAATGGTTAAAAAGTAAAGTAAAGCTCATGCTTATTTTATGTTAATGTTACAAACTCTGATAACATTCTTTGGAACTTTTTTTTTTTTTTTTTTGCCAAAAAAATCAATTAATTATAGTTCAATCTTAAACTAACTATTGTGTTAAAAAAAAAAAAGTGTGTGTATATATATATATATATATATATATATATATATATATATATTAATCAATAATATGTATGTAATTTTGATGATTAGAGCTTACAGCTCATGAAAGTCAAAATCCAGTATCTCAAAATATTAGAATATTTCGTAAGATCAATCAAAAAAAGGATTTACAAAACAGAAAAGTTTAAGTTCTTTAAAGTATGTTCATTTATGCACTCAATACTTGTTTGGGGCTCCTTTAGCACAAAAATGAAGGCATCAGTGAGGTGTGGCATGAAAGCGATCAGCCTGTGGCACTGCTGAGGCACTATTGAGCCTTCAGCTCGTCTGGATTGTTGAATCGACTGTTTCTCATCTTTCTCTTGAAAATATCCCATAGATTCCATATGGGGTTCAGGTCAGGCATGTTGGCTGGCCAATCAAGCACAGTAATATCATTGTTAACAAACCAGTTGGAAGTGGTTTTGGCACTGTGGGCAGAAGTGTTTCACTGTTTCAGAAGGCTTAGTAGCCCTTTTCCTGAAGATATCTGAGCGTGGTGACTCTTGATGCACTGACTTACAGCTTCAGTCCACTCTTTGTGAAGCTCTCACAAGTGTTTGAATCGGCTTTGCTTGACAGTATTCTCAAGCTTGCGGTCATCCTTGTTGCTTGAACACCTTTTCCTACCCAATTTCTTCCTTCCAGTCAACTTTGCATTTAATATGCTTTGATACAGCACTCTGTGAACAGCCATCCCTTTCAGTAATGACCTTCTGTGACTTACCCTCTTTGTGGAGGGTGTCAATGATTGTCTTCTGGACCATAGCCAAGTCAGCAGTCTTCCCCATTATTGTGATATCAAAGAACAAGAGATACCCAGAATTCATACTGTAGGGATGGCCATTTAATGAAACTCAAATATAAATATTCTAATATTTTGAGATACTGGATTTTTGACTTTCATGAGCTGTAAGCTCTAATCATCAAAATTAAAACAAAAAAACTTTTGAAATGTTTTACTTAACATGTAATGAATCTAAAATATATATATGCAAGTTTCACTTTGAGTTTTTCGTGATATTCTAGTTTTTTGAGATGCACCTGTATATGTGTTTTTTTTTGCCCAAAAAAGTCCCTTATGCTCACCAAGGCTGCATTTTATTCGATTAAAATTTTTCTAAAAAAAAAAGAGTAATATGTTTCTTTTGTGAATAGGAAGTTAGAACAGTATTTGTTAGAAAATGAAATCTTTTCTAGCATTAGAAATGCCTTTACTGTCACTTTTAATACATTTTTGTCAGTTCCAAATTTACATGAAAATACAGCTTATTTTGTCATTTATATACAGTATAATACAAGGTTTACCTTTATTTACAAGTACATTTTTGGAAATAGTACTAAAATAAAAATGTCAAACTGCTCAGTATAAAGGCATATAAGACAGCCTGTCAGTTGGAGAAGAAACAATGAGAGCTCGAGCTAGCATCTTTACTCTACTCTTAAACTGCTTCATATGTATTTTTAGACACTCTACAAGATGCCCATTTATTCCCCTTGTCCTTTTTCTGTCATCATTGGAACAACAGACAATAGCTGCCTGCTCTTCCAGAGCTCTTCAGTCAAGAAAGGGCCATTTCAGCCAGATGTACAACTAGGGCAAACAGAGCAGAACGCTATCAAATAGTTGTAAACAAGTTGAGCAGGTGAAGAAGGTTTGTGATGGAGGATTTTTTTTTTTATATATATATATATATATATGTGTGTGAAGCAGCAGCTGTTTTTTAGACAGCCTTGAGATCACTTGTAGTATATTGTGCTGAAGACCTTTTGTGAAGAATTTTACCTGACAGAAATGAACAAAAAGATTGTTTTCACCCTTATTGAGAGAAATCCACCATCCCCTTTAGCTGTGCATCTTCCTGCCCTGAAAATCTTGTCCTGCTCTGTTACTTTTCCCTAGTGAAAGTTGTAAAATACAGCATAAGACTTGCAGAATTTAAGTGTGCATTGCATCACTGCTGTTGTACTGATTTGCCTTGAAACTGCAGATTTCTTTTACACTTAACAGAATAGTTCAACCGAAAAATGAAAATTCAATCATTTTCATGCAGTTTTTTGTTCCAAACCTGTATGCTGTTTTTTATCATGTAACAAAAAAGAAGCAACTATAACTGCTAATACTATAATGCTAAAATAATAATAAATATATTAGCTGCTATATTTTGAGTCTTATGTAGCCATACAATATCTTTGAGTGGAAATATTCTTCAAATGATTTCCTTCCACAGGAAAAAAATAATAGCATGCAGGTTTAAAATGGCATGAGGGTGAGTAAATAATGCTAATTTTCATTTTTGTTCAACTGTACCTTTATCCCTGTAAAGCCCACTTTATATTTGAGACATAAATTTCTAAGACCTCTAAATTGTCAACATGATCAAAACAGTGCTGAAAAACCTGTTTTATAGATCTTAGAGATCATAGTTTTTAATGAGCAAAAGGCCTTTAATATAAATTTTAAAATTTTTCTCATGTCTTTTTGCATTACATCTGCAATGATTTTCATAAAGTAAATGCAATAACTTTTATATTGTTAGAATTTTTTTGAGATGAACTTTTGACGTATTGAAGTAACTTAGATTTACTTGATTATCCGTCTTTTTCAAATAAAAAAATTGTGTTAAAAAATGTTTTAAATATGAAACAGACTTTCGAGGAGCATTTGTACATCTCTCAGTCATTATTATATTGCATTCCATTATATGTTTTTGCCCCGCAATGAAAACTACAGAAATTTGATCATAAAAAAAAATCATCATTTAAATATCATTTTACCAAGACATATTATTGGGGCATATAGAGTGACAACTGATATTTATGTTGACACACAAGTAACAACAACTGCACCAAATTGCAGATTTTTGCTCAGTTTAAGCCTCTGAATAAAATGGACATGTTTTTTGCATCCTCAGGTGTGAACTCACTATTCTCGCTATGTCATACTGTATGGGCCATAAAAGCCTGATATATCAAATATGATAATCAGCAAAAAACACACATGCAAACTTTTTTCATATGTCAGGGTTTACAGGTTTAAAATTCTGATGTCTCGTTCTCTTACTCTCAATCTTTCTTCCAGGGGTGAGTTGTAGCCTTCAGGCAGGCAGCTGGGTCGGGGAGAGCGAGTACGAGGCAGGTGACGCCCCCCTGCGTGCCCGTGTGAACACAGGCAGCCTGGTGAGTGACAGGCCGACATGTGGAGGGTCTAACAGTTATCGACACATTTTCCTCTCCAGAGAGGAGGAATAATGGCTGAGTGAAACCCTCTCCTGGTCCTGCTCTTTAATGGTCTCTCATTGTCAATCTGCCATGTTGATCTGCTCTTCTCAGGCTGGCTTGGCTTTTATTACTGACTGTGCTATGGATTGTGGCTTGTTTCGAAAGTCACACACTTCCCCGAGGATAGAGAATTCAAAGAGAGGGAACACACTTGAGACTTTATGAGAGGACTATGCATTGTGAGACAATATAGGGCACTGGTGATCTCCTCAGGCCACGGTGTACGACTCAAATGCTTTGCAGTAAAGAAGCCAAGCTTGGTGTTCTGCTCTGATTGCTAAGAAGCCTCGTGACACAGTCAAATAGCAGCCTCTCTGCAGTTCTTTAACGTGAAACAGCGGAGTTTGGATGCATGGAAGGATGAAGTGATGTTTTCACAATATAAAATTACGCAACATTGTGAACAGCAAGATGATGATATCTGTTTGTTTAGTTCAGTTCTGTGAATCATTTCAAACTGTCTGATTCATTGAATTGATTCAAAACTCTGATTTGGTGATTCATTTGCATCATTTAAAAATATATCATAGACATTTTTGTACTGAGAAAAAAAAAAAATATATATATATATATATATAGAGAGAGAGAGAGAGAGAGAATTTTTTTATATATTTTTTTTAAATTTTTGTAAAATAATTTTTACTGAAATTTACTGAAAATTTACTTTCACTTTTGACCAGTTTGCAAATTGTAAAAAAAAAAACAAAAAAAAAAAAATATATATATACAGGTGCTGGTCATATAATTAGAATATCATCAAAAAGTTGATTTATTTCACTAATTCCATTCAAAAAGTGAAACTTGTATAA
>JAFVLL020041628.1:0-10204 GCA_021397915.2 Tor tambroides | reverse complement strand
ATCAGACCTACTGACTGAAACAGGACTGACACAAGGCTCAAAATCAGGTTTGTTAACTGAAACCAGATAGGTAGACAGTTCATAAATGGTCTCTACGGCAGTGACAGGGTTAACGGGTGATTTGGACCAAATACTACTTAAACGGGAGACTTTCTGGATTCATAAATTGAAAACGTTGACTCCATGTGGCTTAAATGTTGATTTTTATTTGAGTTGTTTCTTATAGTTTTGATTCTATTTGAAGCTTTCTTTGTGAATGTAATAATTTGATTTAATTTTGCTAGATGGTGATTTTCATTTGTATTTTTGTGTTCTGTCTGTACAGATTAATCTGTTTATAATATTTTCCATGTTAGAGTCTAATTGTCAATTAGCTAATTATTCAATGATTTATATCTCACCACTCTCAGCTGTGTATAATTATCTCTGTTATTTATACTATTCTCCATGTTTGTGAAACTATACCTTGAAAAAGGCTACTAGCCGAAACGTTGGTTAATAAATAGCCTATGCTTAAGCGAGTGTGCAGTTGTTCTCTTCTAAAGGGTTAACGGGACAGACATGGGGTGCATTTATATTTTCCGGGCTCAAGACTGGCAGTTTTAAGGGTTCAACGGCGGGTTTTTGGACTGTGACAGGCAGGACTGCAAACTCAGTATTGGTTTCCTTGAGAGTGGCTGCACAAACAGACAGTACAATAGTGGCCTCTTTGGCAATGACAGACAAGGCTGATAATTCAAAGACAGCCTCTTTGGCTAGATCGGGACAGGACAATAGTTCACGATCGGCCTCCGTGGCTAGTTCAGACTGGACGAGAGTTCAGGGACAGCCCTTCTGGCTGTGACAGGACAGGCGAAAGTCTCCTTGACTGTTGGGGCAGTCGTGGGGTAATGGATAGAGAGTTGGACTTGTAACCCGAAGGTCATGGGTTCGAGTCTCAGGTCTGGCAGGGATTGTAGGTGGGGGGAGTGAATAACCAGCACTCTCTCCACCCTCAATACCACGACTGAGGTGAGACCCTTGAGCAAGGCACCGAACCCCCAACTGCTTCCCGGGCACCGCAGCATTGGCTGCCCACTGCTCCGGGTGTATGTTCACTACTGTGTACTACTTGGATGGGTTAAATGCAGAGGACAAATTCCGAGTATGGGTCACCATACTTGGCCACACACCACTTCCCTTTCCCTTTCTGGAGGTTATGAGTGGATGCCGCCAACTCAGGCAGTTCTGTGGTGGTGTACACAGCCCAAACGCAACATAAAATGATCCCCATCAAGGATCCCCCCTCCGCTTCAGACAAGGGGATTAGTTCAGGAACAGGTGAGTTAGAGTGAGTGGATTTGGGGATACCAGCTGTGCGTGCAGACACCAGCAGAGCATCCCTCACACTAGATACCAGACTGGGATACCGAAAGACTGACCTTGAAGATCAGCAGCAGCAGACAGGAAGTGACCAGACTTTGGACAATCAACAGTGACGAGGCGAGACTCAAGACGGTCAACTGGGACATGACGAGACTCTGGGAGGTCAGCTGAGATGTGACTAGACTCATGACAATCAACTGTGACTTGGCTTGACTCAGGAAGATCAACTGTGACTTGACTCATGACGATCAACTGCGACTTGACTCACGATGATCAACTGTAACTTGACTGGACTCACGACACCCACAGTAAACAAAGAGCCAATAGTCAACAAAGCATAATCCATAAACTGAGAGAGTGATGAGCGCGGACCCTCGCATCTAAGCTCAGATCGTAGGGGTTGATTAATGCCATCACAGAAAAACTCTATCAACAAACAGTCCGATAGATCAGAATAGTTCGCGATGGCTAAAAATTATATAGTATATAGTTCTCAAGCGATCGCGTATTCTGTAACAGGGCAAACGAGACGTGAGACATGTGGATCCATATGCAAAGCTTTATTCACAGACATGGTCATAAACAGGCAGGGTCGAGCATCAGCAAACAGATATGTGTGAGGCAAGAAAAAGAGTATTCCTAAGGCTGGTGTAGATCATCGATTGGCGTACAAAATCCAGAGGGCTTAACAACAGGGGTAATCCAGAAACATGAGCTATACTCCAGTGTAGATCATCGATTGGCGTACAAAATCCAGAGGGCTTAACAACAGGGGTAATCCAGAAACATGAGCTATAGTCCAGATGAGGTACAAACAGAGTCCGAGCGGCGAGACAAGAGTAAATCCAAGATACACAGGCAGGAATCAGGAAACATGAAATAAGGAAACACGAAATGACTCGACTGAACTAGAATAAGAAACTAGACTCCGTAAAGCAGCTATCACTAGATGAATGATATATGCAGAACAATACTAGGCAATTTGAGAATGATTTGAGTGGTTGTTATATAGTGGGTGTAATAGCTTTCAGGTGAGCGTGCGATTGGTGACAGCTGTGTGTACTCAGTGCAATGGATGATGGGAAATGCAGTCCAGGGTGATGTGAAACAGTCTGTGTGGCGTGAAAGCCAATGTAATGGAAGAGCGATCTCTGGTGGCTAGCGGATGGAAGTCCATCAACCAGATTCATGACAACACCATTTTGGGATGTGTCCAACAGCCCAGTTTAAAAACTCAGGACACCATCAAATTTAGCTTTTTTCCTTGTTGGTTTTTGCCACTGCCTTTTGCCTTGTCGGCTTTTAGCCGCTCTTTTAGCTTTTGCTTTTAGCTTTTGCATTTAGTCATGCTTTGTCATCACTTTGTGCATTCTCTGAGCGCTGTTCCAGCGTGCTTTGGCTTGCACGCCCACTGCTACCTAACCACGATGAGAAGAAAACCCATCTAGTCTTGTTACGTCCCTTTATTATTTTACTTTAGTTTCTTTTCTTTCCATTGAGAGTTTTGTGTTCTGGGTTAAGTTTTGCAGCAATGTCCATCTCCGACTGCACCCGCTTCAAAACTTCAGCCAGCAACTTACTCTGAAACTATTCGTCAGCCAACGCCCAAGACGTCACTTCAAACGACCACTGAACTTCCAATCAATCAGCAACCTTGGGAAACCCCCCTTTCTGCAAAGACAACAACAAAAGGGAATCCCTTAACACAAAGGCAACGCAAGTTCAACCTCCAGATTCTAGCTGAGCTGAACTGAATAACGACATTTATCTGCACACTCCGTTTCTCTCTGTTCTCTGTGTCGCATAACCATTTTGAGAGCATCCGATGGATTTGGGCATACGCTGGTCAGAAGTCAGCAACGATGGATATGCTGTTCGTTCAAATCAAAGCGTAAATAAACGCATACCACGTATCCACGCGTAACTGATGACAGAGAATAGCGTACGCACTCTCCATCCATCGGAGGCTTTTCAAAATGGCGCTACGCTGACACAGAGACAGAGAGGAGACGAATTGTTGAATATGTCGTTATTTTTATTTTCTTTGTGTACTATAAAGTATTCTCGTTGCTTCATAAAATTCAGATTGAAACACTGATGGCAGATGGACTATTTGACGATGTTTTTTATACTTTTCTGTGCCTTGACAGTGTAATTTACTTGGCAGTCAATGGGACAGCCACAAGCCTCCCGGTTTTCATCCAAAATATCTTAAATTGTGTTCCGAAGACAAACAAAGCTTTTACAGGTTTGGAACGACATGAGGTTAAGTGATTAATGACAAAATTTGCATTTTGGGGTGGAGTATCCCTTTATTAAGGGATTGATGGTTGTTCAGGCCTATAATAGCACATATTGCTACATAGTTTGATTTCATTTTAATTTCTTGCAAACGCCCTTCCACTGCCCTTGTTCTGCAACTTGTCTGAATGTGTGAGTACATGTGTTCATGTGTTAAGATTAGTTTACGTCTTAGATTTATCCGATAAAGTCTTATTTATATTGAAAAGAGAAGTATCTTGTGTTTTGTGCTTGCAAGTTACTGTCTTAAACTGACAATCTTGTTACTGTGCTATTTAATAGTTTTCACTATATTTTGGATTTTAATATCCAGTGCAGAGTTGATGTTATACGGCTCTTTCAGAATCGCCGACTCAGCCGTGAAACAGTGATTCTGTTCAAATTCCCTGTAAAATCATAAATGATTCCCTTTGAGCTAAACTGACCTGTTTCCCTTATACTTACAAGAACATAACAAATGTTTCAACTGAGAAATTTTACACTTGAGAAATTTATCCATTAAATGAGCTCATTTCAAATTTGATGCCTCCTACAGGTCTCAAAAAAGTTGGCACGGGGGCAACAAAAGGCTGAAAAAGCAAGAAATTTTGAAAAGATTCAGCTGGGAGAACATCTAGCAACTAATTAAGTTAATTGACATCAGGTCTGTAACATGATTAGCTATAAAAGGGATGTCTTAGAGAGGCAGAGTCTCTCAGAAGTAAAGATGGGCAGAGGCTCTCCAATCTGTGAAAGAGTGCGTAAAAAGATTGTGGAATACTTTAAAAACAATGTTCCTCAATGTCAAATTGCAAAGGCTTTGCAAATCTCATCATCTACAGTGCATAACATCATCAAAAGATTCAGAGAAACTGGAGAAATCTCTGTGCGTAAGGGACAAGGCCGAAGACCTTTGTTGGATGCCCGTGGTCTTCGGGCCCTCAGACGACACTGCATCACTCATCGGCATGATTCTGTCATTGACATTACTAAATGGGCCCAGGAATACTTCCAGAAACCACTGCTGGTATACACAATCCATCGTGCCATCTGCAGATGCCAACTAAAGCTCTATCATGCAAAAAGGAAGCCATATGTGAATGTGGTCCAGAAGCGCCATTGTGTCCTGTGGGCCAAGGCTCATTTAAAATGGACTGTTTCAAAGTGGAAATATGTTCCATGGTCAGACGAGTTCAAATTTGACATTCTTGTTGGAAATCACGGACGCCGTGTCCTCCGGGCTAAAGAGGAGGGAGACCTTACAGCGTGTTATCAGCGTTCAGTTCAAAAGCCAGCATCTCTGATGAGCTCATTTTGTGCATAAAATTGTAAAATTTCTCACTTTAAACATTTGTTATGTTATCTATGTTCTATTGTGAATAAAATATTGGCTCATGTGATTTGAAATTCGTTTTCATTTTATTCAAAATTAAAAATCATCCCAACATTTCCGGAATTCGGGTTGTACATTCAAAAGCATGTCAAAAAGGTAACCAATATTATTAAATTTCATTTGGCTAACTTCAGGCATGTAAGACCATACCTAACAATATAATATAATATAATATAATATAATATAATATAATATAATATAATGTATAGGCAGGAAAACTTTTCATCCACTCTATGAGTTTTTCTCATATTACATATTGTTTTACTAGTTGGTCACAATCAAGCACAACAGTTTTAAAATCAACTGAATCTCTTTACACACAGACGCTTAAAATTAATTGAATCAATTGAATAGAAAAGACTGTGCTGTACAGTTTAGGCATACAACATTTGGACGATCAGTCTCAGTTAGAGCCATTAATTATTGGACTACTCTACTAGCTGAATTAAGGAGTAGTACAAATTATTTGACATGTAAGTATACATTAACAGAACAGTTAAAAGTAAATCAAACTTGTAATCATGTGTAAATTTTTTTTTTTTTTTTTAATGATACTGCCATTATTATCTTTAGTAGTGTTATTGTATGCAATTCTAAGGTTGCCTTTTTAAAATCTGGCAAGGGGCAACAGATGAAAATTAGCCAATGAGGCTAACTCTGGCTCATTTACAGTATTTTACTGTTTATTAATAAGTACTGTCCCTATTAAATAAATAAAATGTGAAAAAAATGAAGAATAAAGTTTTACATAAGCCAATACTATTAAAATACCAATAAAGTGGGGTCTATTTTTTTATCAGTATTATCCTGATAAACACGAAACAATATAAGGTTATATTAAATGAAAAGGGTCAGAATAAACATGAAACACACATAACTGTTGTTATTTGTGATCACTCACATTTGCCAACCATACAATTCTTAAATGCACACACACTGGTGGATGTCAGACTTCTAGAGGGAATGAAGATTCATAATAGTGAGTGGAAGTAGGAGGGTGCTGAGCCTGTGGCTGTAACCAGCAGCCAGTGCAGGGAGATAAAGAGAGGTGTGACGTGGGCTCTTCTGGGCTTGTGGAAGACCAGTCATGCCGCTGCATTATGAATCATTTTTAGAGGTTTGATTGTGCATGTTGGAAGTCAAGCTAGAAGAGAACTGCAGTAGCCCAGCCAAGAAATGACAAGGGCTTGGACAAGAAGTTGTGCAGCATGCTCCGTTAGGAAGGGCCTGATCTTTCTGATGTTGTGCAATGCAAACCTGCAAGATCGAGCAGTTTTTGCAATGTGGTCTTTGAAACTCAGCTGGTCATCAAAGATTACACCAAGATTTCTGACCAAACTTCATTGGGTAATTATTGATTATTGATGAACCGAATGGTGAAGTTATGCTGTAGAGTTGGAGTGGCAGGGAAGACAAGGAGCTCAGTCTTTGTCTTTGTAGTCTTTGTAGGAGAGATTGCCTGGAGAAGGTGTGAGGGGATAGGGTCTAGTAGGCATGTTGTAGGATGACTGGAGAGGATAAGTTTGGATACTTCTGCCTCAGTGAGGGGACAGAAGGAGAAGAGGGGAGTTTTAGCAGTCAACGTGGTTGGTTTGAGTTCCTGTGTGTGTGGAGCTGAGAACTGACTACTGATTGTTCTAGTTTTGTCTTTGAAGCATATGGCAAAATCATCAGCTGTTATAGAAGTGTTGGGAGGTGGTCGAGAGGGACAGACGAGAGAATTGAATGTTTTGAAGAGGTTATGTTTGTCTGGAGCGCTGTTGATCTTGTTGTGGAAATATGAAGATTTGGAAGTTTGGCAGAGAAAGATGAAAGCAAAGACTGATACATTTAGATCAGACAGATATTATAAATAGAGGACAGCAGCACAAATCAGCATTTACAAAAGTTTTCAGATACACGCTGGTCTCAGCACGATGTGTGCATTAGCACTGCCAAATTATGAGAACATCTATATGACAATAGATGAATTAAAGACTGAGAATGACCCCAGAAGCTGCAGTACAGTGACATCTCTTAGCCTAACAATGGAGTCGTTTGATTGCAAAACCCAACTTGTGATCTACTGAATGCTGCTAGTAATGCCAGTGCGTTAGTGACACTGCTTCCAAAAAAAAGATGTGATGTTTTAAAAAAAAATGTAGAAAAAATGTAGGAAGTTATGAGTTGCCTGCCAAACCTCGTATCATTCCCTTGCATAATAGCAATGCAGATAAAGAGGTCAAACACACCAGCAACAACCCCAGAGGACAATTGGTGATGGATTCTGTTCCTTTTACTCATAGATTTCCTTGCATCTGAAGTGAGAGACCATGTTTACCTGCACCCCCATGACTGGCAGGCCAGTATTTGCTGGCGGACACACTGTCTGAACAGGAGATAAAAACGGAGTACTGATGCCCAATCTAAATGGTGCTGATGTTGAACTGGAACTGTGGAGGCCATTTATTGGTACAGCATGTAGCAGCAGTGATATTTATCAGGTTTTAAAGAACATGACATTAAAATTATTCCCCAGTTTATATTCTGTACTGAAAGTCTTTCTAACTATGCCAGTGTCCACGGCTCCTACAGAGCAGTCTTTCAGCATGTTGAGGCATCTGAAAACATTTTACGTGCTTGTGGTGCTACTTCTGTGCACCCTGACATAAAATCCTGCAGGCACCCCTAAAGGCTAACCTTCTGCTCCTATATAAATGTAAGCACTGTGGCTATTATACAGTTGGCTGTGTACTCACTGCACACAGAGCACCAGTTAACAAATACTGCATTTCAAAGCTACAAGGCATTTAGTAGATGACCCTACAAACATGCTCCTGCGGGGCCCATGCTGGCTTTTTGCAGGCACAGTGGGCTAGGTCAAGCCCACACCAAACCTAATGAGGCCCAGTGCGGGCTTGTCCAGGCAAGGCCCACAGCTTTGGGCTCACTGCAGGCCCTCTGTGAGCTGCCCACACTATGGGACTGCCCACATTAATCCAATGATGGCCCAGTGTGGGCCAGCCCGTTTGGGCCCAGAGAAACTTTTGTACCTTTGGGCCCATGCAGGTTTTGTATAGGTAGCCCTGTAATGCAACTAGGAGAATATAAACAACATTGTCTGGCTATTCTTTAGCCACTCAATTGAACTGGGATGCCTCAAACCAAAAGAAACCTTTTCAGAACCTATTGTTTCATATAGGTCAGGAATCCTCAAATCTGGCTTACAAGATCCACTTTCCTGCAGAGTTTAGTTCAGTCAAACACACCTGAGCATGCTAATCAGTGTCTTCAGGATCATTAGAAAATCACAGGTGGTTGAGTATGATCAAAGTTGGAGCTGAACTCTGCAGAAAAGAGGGTCTCACGAGTCATATTTGAGGTGTAACAGACATGAGCCTGTTAATAAGAATTTTATGGGCAGTTTTCTTCCTTACCACTAGGGGTGCTAAGGTGTTTTAGGTTTCCTTAAGTAAAGCCATGTGGGTAGGGGGAGCTAGCAATAGCAAGCAGCAGTAGCCAACATGGCTCACCTGCTGAACATATTGTGCTGTGTCCTGGTTGGGAAATGTGT
Organism: Tor tambroides; assembly: GCA_021397915.2. NCBI lineage: Eukaryota > Metazoa > Chordata > Actinopteri > Cypriniformes > Cyprinidae > Tor > Tor tambroides. The sequence continues at coordinate 1,613 of JAFVLL020041628.1, read as the reverse complement.
AATTTCAAGCCCAGTCTAAAGTAAGGAGATGATGATTTTTGCAGAGATGTTACATGTATGCAGGGCCTAAAATTAATACTGGAGGCATTGGCGAGTAAAATCGGCATTGGCGAGTAAATGTAACAGTATCAGTCGCCAGTTGGCGGGTACTACTTTTACGAAATATAACAATGCAGTGTAGTGAGAACAACAGTTTTAAAGAGATTAGCTGTTTCTGACATGAGCCAATAAAATAATCTTTTCCAAACATAAGATCATCATGATTAGCTGTTCTGTCATAAGCGACAAGAGCGAATCAAATAATAGAATACTAACGGACTGATAAGGTCAGAGCAGTGTGATGGCCAGCTTGTCCCTATAAACACGGTTCTCATAACTTTTACCTGAGAAGATTTTGTTATAGTTTATATAGTTTATAGTTTATATAGTTTGGAAGGCTGCTCGTTCGTACACAGAGGCAGCGCAGCAGTAGCGCTTCAACGGACGAAAACGCACAATTATGTCAAAATGCGCGGTTTTGACGAGTAACCTCATAAACGTAGTCTTAAATGAGTTATAAAGTCATTGATGTACTACAGATAAGATTGATGGATATTGATGCTCTACAGATAAGATAAGACTTTCACACACATCAACTTTCACATGACGAAATCCTACAATCTTACATTGCTTTGTTTGCTTTCTTTTTTTGTACTTTTGTGTATTTACATTTTTGGCTATATGTAGCTGTATTAACCTGAAATTGAATGTTTACTATTTTGTATTTAGGGGGGAAAGGGAAGTAGTGTGTGGCCAAGTATCATGACCCATACTTGGAATTTGTCCTCTGCATTTAACCCATCCAAGTGCATGGATACAGTAGTGAACATACACCTGGAGCAGTGGGGGGTGTATGTTGTGCAGTTGGGGGGTTTTGGTGCCTTGCTCAAGGGTCTCACCTCAGTCGTGGTATTGAGGGTGGAGAGAGTGCTGGTTATTCACTCCCCCCACCTACAATCCCTGCCAGACCTGAGCCTCGAATCCACGACCTTCGGGTTACAAGTCCAACTCTCTATCCATTAGGCCACTGCTGCCCTACACCAAACCAGTTAATAAACTGATTTGAAGTCCCTATTGTACATTTTGACAATGCAAACATGTTATGTGGTGACTGCATCCATTTCAGATGTATAATAACTGTTTTTCCCAAAGACTTAAGTTATAGTAGCTGGAAAGTGTTTAAAGGGAAACAGATGTATTGTTGTAGATTAATAGTGCAGGCCCTGTGTGGGCATAGTGAGGGCTTCCTGGGGGCTAAGTGAGGGCTGTCCATGCAGGGCCAGTGCTAAGGGGCCAATATTTTGCCAAGGGAATGAGCAAATTCTCAGGGGCCCTGTGCTGGCAGCCCGCTGGGGGCCCTTAGGCTAGCCTTAAGTGGGCCCGTGAAGGGTCACCACAGGCTTGTTTGCAGGGTTGGGCTGTAGCATGTAGAATAGTGTTCTTACCTACCAAGATTACCCACACAATCCTGGCAAGCTCTGCTGAGAGGTTAAGCGTGTAGGTTTCACATCTTTTGCTAAGGATCACAGACTGTGCCCTGGGGTTTAGAGAGGTTAGATGGGGTTTAGAGCAGT
>JAFVLL020041626.1:7500-14302 GCA_021397915.2 Tor tambroides | reverse complement strand
TGTGCGTGTGTGTGTGTGTGTGTGTGTGCGTGCGTGCGTGCGTGCGTGTGTGTGTGTGTGCGTGTGTGATGCGTAAATGTATAACAAAAGCAGACTGACTTGTAGTTACTTTAACTGGGCCTGGAAAACCTTATCAATAGATGTCTGTCATAAAGTCATATAGATAAACACAGCGCATGTACAAAGCACATATGTTTTTTCACAGTTTAGTCTTATCTTAATTACCTTATCTGGTTATGATAACCTGAAGAATCAATTTCCACACTGTTGCTTAATTTAACAAGATGAAGACTCAAAGCAGCTGAGATGTGAAGATAAAGCCTTTTGCTGATCACAGCATCAGGACTGATAAAAATGACGTTTTCTACATTCATAAAGTAATGTTTCGTCAGTGAATAATGTTTTTGTTTTTTCGATAGCATATTTAAATGAATAGACATAGAGAAGTCAAGCAATATCAGCATTACACAACCTCACTTTCACCTTATCCAGATCAATACATGTGAATTTTTGTTCTCATTTAATATTTTTGAAGAGGGAAGAATGATTATAAATGAAATCCAACTTTTACACTGATAAAATATTGTAATTTCCTGTATATTTCAAAAAAAATATATAAATAATTACATTTTCAGGGCATAAACTAAAGCCACAGGTATGACTTCTTGTCCTGACAAAAAAGAAGTACTTTTTAAATATATTTATTCATATATTTCTCAGAACTAATTTCATTTTCTGGGCCATTTTTGCAGTGACTTTTAATCAACTGGTCTCAAAGTGACTCATATTGGATGTATGAGTTCAGTTTATCACATTAACTGTAAAAATAATCCAACATTTGACAACGCTAATGTGTCTTGAACATTAAAGATTAGTTCACCCAAAACTGGAAATTCTGTCATCATTTCCTCACTCTCAAGTTGTTCCAAACCTGTATGAGATTCTTTCTTCTGTTGAACAGAAAAGAAGACAAATAAGAAACAGTCGACGGTAGCCATTGACTTCCACAGTATGGGAAAAAACATGGAAGCCAACAGCATCAACTGTTTGGCTGCCAGCATTCTTCAAAATATCTTCTTTTGTCTTCAACAGAACAAAGAAACTCACACAGGTTTGGAATGACATGAGGCTGAGTAAAGTATGACAGAATTTCCATTTTTAGGTGAACTGTCCCTTTAACAGGCCTATTATTTTGACATGCTTTTTCTTTAACATAAATGATTACTGGTTTGATATTTTGTTATGTAATGCAAAAAAAAACAAAAAACATTTTAAGTGTGCTTGAAGTATCCGAATACTTCCTTGGGTTCATTGTTCCTGAAACAAATAAGCGAATTATTCATTGTTTACGTCCCTAACATAAATGTTTGCTTTGGATCTGTATGTGGGCTAAAGCTTGTATTAAATATTACCACTCTTATCTTGATCGATTACATATGATACTCGAGTGTTGCTTCACTGCAAACTCATTCGTTGAGACCTTTTCTCTTTGTTTACATATAAAACAAGACGTTCATCAAGCGTCCTTGCAGAAGAGAATCTGCTCTGATCTTCAGCTTAAAACTTCTGTAGCTTTTCCTATGAGCAATAGTCTTTGTTTTTCAAGATAGATTTGGGATTTGACTCCGTTCTCTAGGATGTGGCGGCTGGTGTTTTTGGTGTGCCTCCTGATTTGGGCCGGAGGAACGTACTGGTATCTGTTCAAGAAGCCCAGTCCATTTTCAGTGGAGTCAGTGAGGCCTGCGGGACCTTTAGAGCTGGACCAGAGGAAGAGAGACAAAGTGCTGAAACAAGGTGAATTTCCAGACTTCTTTTGATGCTTAAATGCTCCTTCGACCTCAGAATGACCCGAGAGTGTTTTAAGCTTGCTCTGCTAATTTGCAGCTTTTAAAAGCAAATGGACAATCTAATGTGAGCTAATCTTCAAATGCAACATATGAGCAGCATATGCACTTGCATCGTTTAATCGTCATATTTAAGCATCATATAGAAGACAGCATTCTCACAAAGTCAAGTGTTAATAGTTCAAGTCTCCATGACACAGAAATTGCAATCTTTTCTTCTCTATTGTGATGTATTTCCAAGCGGAATGGCTTAAAGAATGTCCAAGAATTTATTAAAATATTGTCATTTAATGCTTGAGTGACACTTGAGTGACAGGTTATTGTCCCGCCCTCGACTGTTTTTGATTAAATATTACACTTTTTTTTTATTATGTGCATGGATAAATAATTAATAATAAGCATTTATAATAAACAATTATTGTTGATTTTATGGCGAACCAAATTTTTTATCATTATTATTTTTTATTTACTTATATTTTAAATAAAATTTTAGCTTTACTTTTTTGTTTTCATTTAAATGTTTAGTTTTGAAATGTTGTATGCATTTGTCATTTTTATTTAATTTCTTTATTTTCTTAAATGTGTGTATATATAATATTTACAGAGTTTTGACTTTTAGTTTTAGTTACTTTTTCTTATTTGTAAGTTGCTTTGGATAAAAGTGTCTGCTAAATGACTAAAAGTAAAGTAAAGTAAAAGTAAATAATACTGACCATTCTTTTAAATGTTATATACTTTAATAAGACCCCTATAAAAGTAGTACACAAGAGCATACTTTTTAAAATAATAATAATAATAATAATAATAATTATTATTATTATTACTACAGAAATAATGTACTTTAAATGAATATTCTTAAGTGAATGAACTGAATGTAATGTTTTCAGACACTTTACTGCATGTTATTTACAATTAAATTAACTTTTTTATAGTTTATATTCAGTTAGTTGACATTTTTACTTTTTTGACACTTAAGTAGGACTTAAGCACAGCTTTATATGAAGTTTCATAATTGTGTTGTTTTTAAAATATGGTTAAAGTACTGCTGAATGTACTGACAAGCATTTATGCTTAACTATTTTCTGTTGAAACTCATATGTCATAATTTTTAAGATGTTTGTAATTGCATTTTTGTAGTGATAAAGTTGCAATTTAGTACTTCTTAAAATATATTAACTTTAAATGTAATATTAAATAATACACTACAGTTAAAATTATGCATATTGCAATCGGTATGTGCATATCCTTGCATATTATTTTAGAGTAAGTAGTATTAGTCATATCAGATAACATGCACTGAGACAGAACATGTAAACTGTTTAAGGTAATCTAATTATGTAAAGTCTTGTCAATCCTATTGTAAAACAATTAACGTGTGTCAGTGGCTATGCCTGTATCTTAATTAGATTAGCCGACTGTGATAACATTTGTAGATCTCAGACAAACCTCTTATTTGAAAGATAATACTGTATTTGGTGATATTTTGTGGCCATATGCTGGGAGTAAACCCAGATCAGGAATGGACTGTTCATTCCTCATATCAGTCACTGTGATTCTGCTGTAAAATGTTACATGAGATTGCACGAACACAGCTGCTTTGAATTAGGTTTTATGAAACAAGTGAGTACAATACACTGTGTAAAAAAAAAATAAATAAAAAAAAATCTGTAAAATTTACGGTAAAAAAAAGAGGCAGCTGTAGTTGCCAGAATTTTACCGTAAAAAATGCGGTAGCAACATTTTAGGTTTTAACTTAAATTTACATTTAAATACCATAATTTCAATAACTAATATAATGTTAATATACCAACCTATTGAAATACTGAAATCTGTTTTGTACCTTTGTAATACACTGATAACCACCAAAAGCAGGTGGTGATGAGAAAGTCACATGATGAACCAAAGCCCATCACAAGCAGCTTTTAAATAATAACATATATAGAAGATGCACAGTGTCATTCACACAAGCACTAAACACCATCACCGTAACACACATGAAACTGAAATAATGCATTAAACATTCATTTAACAACATTAGGTGTAACATACAACCCTAATGTACACAGCTGATATGAAAAAACAAAATTATTTCAACAAAAAACCATCAAATTTGAAATATAACGCAGGGAATTCTGGGAGTGTCAATTTACAGTTATTCACTGTTTTTCACTTCCAAAAACGGTATACTACCGTAAAATTACATGTAATGTCCAATGCAGTTTTTCACTGTGTATATAGGGGAACTTACCGTTAACCATTTAACAGGTTTTTACTGTAGTCTTTTACCATTAAATTCACAGTAATTTTTTACAGTGTAGTCTATATATGCATATAAGGTATATTTACTTACTGTATGTGTTTCTAGGATTCACCAAGGAGAAGATTCTAAAGAATCTTGATGCGATTGTAATAGGCAGCGGGATCGGAGGAATGACGGCTGCAGCCACAATGGCCAAAGCAGGGAAGAGAGTCCTGGTTCTGGAGCAGCACGATGTGGCCGGAGGCTGCTGTCACACTTTCACTGAGAAGGGGTTCGAGTTTGATGTGGGTATGTGCTGTTCCTTATGATAGAGCATGGATATTTCTAGTTTACACAAAAATTTTAATTAGCTGAAAATGTGCTCCCCTCAGACCATCCCAGATTAGAATGAGTTTGTTTCTTCATCAGGTTTGGAGAAATGTGTCTCAGCAATGGATCCTCTGCAGTGAATGGGTGCCGTCAGAATGAGAGTCCAAACAGCTGATAAAAACATCACAATAATCCACACCACTCCAGTCCATCAGTTAACATCTGGAGAAGACAAAAGCTGAAACAAATCCATCATTAAGATGTTTTTAACTAAAATACGAGTCCATAATCCATAATAACGCTTCCTCCAGTGAAAAAGTGCATTTCCTGTTGTCTCCTGTTGTCATTTCCACATATTTGTTTAGAGCTGTTTTGTCTTGTAAACACTGCTTGATCTGTGCAGATTTCTCTCCTGATTCAGACCAGAACACTTTCACTGGAGGAAGTGTTATTATGGATTATGGACTCAGATTTGAGTTAAAAATGTCTTGATGCTGGATTAGTTTCAGCTTTTGTCTTCTCCAGATGTTAACTGATGGACTGGAGTGCTGTGGATTATTGTGATGTTTTTATCAGCTGTTTGGACTCTCATTCTGACGGCACCCATTCACTACAGAGCATCCATTGCTGAGACACATTTCTCCAAACCTGATGAAGAAACAAACTCATCCTAATCTTGGATGGCCTGAGGGTGAACACATTTTCATTTTTGAGTCAACACTTCCTTTAGGCTCTTGTAAACATTTAGTTTTATTTACCAGTATTTTACATTATTTCTGAAAGTAATGTTAAAATGTGACTTCTACACCAATGCAACTTATGTGTGATGCAATTTTGACCTGGTGTGACCTTTCTGGAAATTACAGAATAGCTACAGTTTGTCACTGTTACTCTAAAATAATCTATTTGTACCATACAAATAATGTGTTTGAGAGTATCAGCGACAGAAGATTATTTGTAGTGTCTTTCTTCAACAGGAATATGGAAATAAACCAATCTTTGTTACTCACTTGTACTTCCAGTACAATTTTTTAGTTCCTTGTTATTTAAGAAAAGACAATGCCTGTGAATTATATCATGATGCCTCAAGAAGATATCTACTGTAGGTCCTTAAATCAGGTTTGTTTAATTTGACATGTCAAAAGGACTTCACTACTTCGGTCAGCTGCATGAAAACGGTCTGCTGAAGGTCGCTATGGACCAAATCACTGAGGGTCAGCTGGAGTTTGTGGAGCTGCCGCAGCATTTTGACAGCATCGTGATTGACGACAGTGAGATTACGCAATCTTGAGTGGCTAGACTGAGATGGAGCAGAACCTGATGATGTCAGAGCTGTGGAGGAGTTCTTGAAGAGATCATGAAGGTAGAGCATCCACATCTGTCATCTCACATCTCTAAACCAAACCATGAGTGTATCGAATAAATGCTCAATGCTAAACTTACTGTGTGCTCATTTGCCTGTCTTGCAAATCATTTGGAAAATAATTATGTCACCTAGTTAATATTCATGATTAAAAGATTTATTATGTGCCTTCCAGACACTTATGCATGCAGTATAAGTTGATATTTTTTCTTTGTTCTTATCTGATCTTATTTAATGTATTGAGTACTTCCATAATTTTTAAAAATAAGAAATTAAATTAAATTACTAATCACCTAATAATAGTAAGTACCAATCACCTTTCCTAACAAAAACAATAGCATCATTTTTCCTCTAAACCAAAATTTAATGTCTTAAATTAGTGAAAAAATGAATGAAACCCTTGTGAAAAAGAAGTATACTTTAGCATAATTTTTAAAAGTCTTTAATATACTTTAAAATAATATACTTTAAGTGCAAACTGAATGTAATATTTTTGCATGTTGTTTGCAATGAAATGAAAATAATAAAATAAATAATAATAAAATAAAATAAAATAATAAAAAATAAAATAAAATAAAGTAAAATAAAATAAAATTAAAATAAAATAAAATAAAATAAAATAAAATAAACACTCTTAACCCTTCAGCTCATTATTCCTGTCTCAGTGCTCATCTCTTCTCCTCTGTGTTGTCTTCAGGTCACAGCCAGGAAGATTCATTATTTGGCCATCCTAAAGCTGATTCCACAGTGGTTGGCTCTGTTTCTGCTCAAAAGTGGCATCGCTGACCTCTTCTCATCCATCTTTCGTCTCTCAGGCTCCAATGCCACAGAGGTGAACAACAGACTGACCACCAGCAAGGACTTGCATGTGATCTTCTCATATTTCTTCTATGGTGAGGCTTTCTGTACATGAATCATTCCATGAAAGCACCATGTGATGAAATTAAAATTAAATTATTACTGATTTACTACTAAAACTGATTTTAAAAAATGTGTGTTTATGTGTGTGTGTGTATATGTATATAT
>JAFVLL020041626.1:0-2500 GCA_021397915.2 Tor tambroides | reverse complement strand
ATGGATGAGTTCTTCAGTATGAGTAAAGACGAGGCACCAGAGAACATTCCCATGGCGCTCATCACCTTCCCCTCAGCCAAAGACCCCACGTCACAGATCAGACACCCAGGTAACATCTGACCCTCAGCCGACCAATCCACTGTACACGACCATTCAAAGGACTCCTCTTGCATTTATTTGATCAAAAATACAGCAAAATCAGTAAAATTGTGAAATAGTTTTACAATTTAAAACAGCTGTTTTCTGTGTGAATATCTGTTAAACTGTAATTTATTTCTGTGGTCAAAGCTGAATTTTCAGCACAGTCTTCAGTGTCACATGATCTTCAGAAATCATTCTAATATGCTGATTTGCTGCTCAAGAAAGATTTCTGATTATTATCAATAGTGCTGTCAAATTATTAATTGTGATTAACCACATCCAAAACAAAATATGTGTGTGTACTGTGAATATTTATTATGTATATACTGTATAAATAGACACACATGCATGTATATATTTCAGAAAAAATGTTGTTTATATATTAAATATATTTATATATAATATATATGCATATAAATATATACATGTAAATATTTTCAAAATATATACTGTATGTGTGTGTATTTATATATACATAATAAATACACACAGTACATGCATATATTATGTAAACAAAAACTTTTATTTTGGATGCGATTAATTGCGATTAATTGTTTGACAGCACTAATTATCAATATGTTGAAATCAGTTGTGCTGCACAATATTTTTGTGGAAACTGTGATATATTTTATTTTTCAAGATTCACAGATGAATAGAAAGCGCAAAAGAACAACATTTATGTGAAATAGAAATCTTTTGTAACATTGTAAACGTCTTTACTGTCACTTTGGATCAATTTAATGTGTCTTTGCAGAAGAAAAGTATTCATTTCTTTTAAATAAATACTGATTTAACTGTCTATATGAGTCTAATATACAGCAGAAAAGAAAAACACTAATTTATTTATACAGTTGTTTAGTGAGACTTTTATTTTGTTACTTTTCATCATACTTTAAATATTTTTTTTTATTTTTTATTTTTATTTTTTTAAAGGTTGTGTTTGTACTTTGTAGCTGCAAATGTAAAACATGATTCTATCATGTCCTATATTAACAACATGCTTATTTTCCAGGCAAGTCGTGTATGACCATCCTGACCATGGTGAATTACGAATGGTTTGAAGACTGGAGAGACTCCAGAGTGAGAAAAAGAGGCGAGGATTATTTCAACTTTAAGATGAGATTTGCCAGCTGTCTGTTTGACTGGGCCTGCAAACACTTCCCAAAACTCAGAGACAAGGTATTGCAAACTTGAAATGTGTTTTTTTAACATGACAAAATAGTGACAAAGGTGCTAAAATGCTTTTGTCCTATTCCTGTTTAATGTCAAGTAGGTCAAGTTAGTCAGGTTGATTAAACACTGATTCATTAAACACTGCGATACAATTACAAGCCTGAGCATTAAAATATAGCTGATGTTTATCAACAACAACTTCCAGAAGTGAACAGGTTTGCAAGAATCTTTTGAGAAAGAGCTAATCACTGGATTTTGGTGTCAAACGTGTTAAAGATACTGAACATTTTGTTTGGGGCACTTAATATTGAAGTTGACATGGAATGGAAATTGTGATTGCCTTTTTCTTTATTGTGGCATATATCTGAGCCCGGGTTTTATCATTAACTAAAACAATAAAAACAAAAAATTACATAAACATTACCTGAAATAAAATAACATACTGTATATATGTGTAAAAGAACTTTATATTTCAGCTTATTCTCATTTTCATTTAAAGTCGAAGCACTAAAATAACTAAATAAACTAAAATCGAAAAACTTAAAAACTATAGAGATATTTAAAAATATATAAAATTACAAAAAACTAAATTATTAAAGCTAACTAAAATTAAAACAAACATTAAAAATATTAAAATAAAAGTCGAATTCAAAATATTAACAAAAATATAACATTATATCAATGATACTAAAATAAGACTGATCTGAGCAAAACAGCTGAAATGAGAAAAAATATAGGGTGAGATTTGTTTTGGGACATCTGGACTTGATTGGATTGTTGACTCTATTAAGGATTATGAATCACATGAACTGAATTATAAAATAATGATGTCCATTTCGTTTATAATAACAATTGCAGTATTCAATAAAAAAAAAAACCCCACCAAGACTGGATTTATTTGATCAGAAATACAGTAAAAACAGTAATTTTGTGAAATTTTATTACAATTTATTTACAACTTTTTTTAAATTTGTCAACTATTTTCTCATTTGTTTCAGAAAGTTGAAAAGAACATAATTTGCTTGAAATGTAACTCTTTTGTAACATTATAAATATCTTTACTGATGTACTGTAGTGGCAAAGCTGAATTGTCAGCAGCCAAAATTTTCCATTTTGATTACACACAGACACAGACACAGACACAGACACACACACACACACACACACACTCACTCTCTCTCTCTCT